>JAULBM010347673.1:0-11954 GCA_032357055.1 Geukensia granosissima | reverse complement strand
GGTCTTGGTCCGAGTTGTCGTGAATTCGAAATAAATAAACCAAGTAAATTTGAATATCTATACAGTTCGAAAAAAGTTAAGCGCCACGCTATACTTTTTCTAATAATAATTTTCATTTTACACTTATGTAAAAATGGATATAGAATTAAATTTATACCCAGACACTTTTATGTAATAGTGTACAGGATAAACTTTAGGTTGAAATTTGGGTGAATTAACAAGTCGTAAGATTGGTTAATTCTTAAAACAAAATGGGGGATAATTTGGCAACTTCGGAATGCCGAAAAAAAATTTATTGAGAAATCAGTTTTAGAAACCGTATTGGTCATAAGAATTTTAGAACTTTTAAATGAACGTATGGGTCAGCTTTATCACACAAATTTATTTAATGACGCGTATAACCACCACGATTTCTCCGTTCCCGCCTCCTCATTCCAAGAACCAGACGAAGAAACCGATCTTGTGGAAATCTCCGCCATTCCTCCATTATTGCGTTGGTCAATTCGGCAATATTGCAACAACGTGGAACGTTCAACTCCGACCAATAAAATCCCAAACGTGTTCAATTGGGTTCATGTCCGGGGACATTACAGGCCACTCGAAGGTATCAATCGCCTCCTGCTTAAAAATGCGCGTATTAACCGAGCCTGGTGTAGTCTGGCATTGTCGTCCATGAAGATGGGTCTGTCGGCCAGTCGGTGGTTGTCGAAATGAGGCACCATATGCGCTTCAAGCACGTTTTACGGTAACCAACGTCTTTGAGATTACCTTGAAGAACGTGCAAGGGTAACTTACAATTGAAAGAAAAGCACCTCCCTACAGTCACACCACCCCACCAAAGCTGTTGTGTCCATGACGTTTTCATCGCGATATGCGGTGTTTCTGTGCTGCCAGACCCGAACACGACCGTCCACAGGACGCAAGAGGAATCGACTCTCGTCGGACCAATGAACACGTCAGCAGTTTCGTATATTCAACTGGAAATGGTCACGTGACCAATTCAAGCAAGCTATTCGATGGCGTGCTGTCAGTTCCGTACGTTTTATGGGTCTCCTAGCAAGCAAATACTGAGCATTGAGTCATCTGATTACAGTCCGAACAGACACATGGCCCCCGAAAGGCACAACTGGCACGACGGGTTATGAGCCTTTTCTTTCTCGGGGTAGTTTTGCGGGTCCTACCCGATCGCGGACGATCCTCCACCGTGCGTGTCGCTTGAAAACGATCCATAAGACGGTCAGTCACAGAATGGTGCACACCAACGCGCTGTGCCACCCTTCTGTTGCTTAAACCCATTTGAGACATGCCAAATGCTTGCCATCTTTCCGCTATACTTAATTTTCGCCTCACCATTACTTTTCAAGCAACTGTGGACAATCTAAACTTCTACAACTTAAAATTGACAAACATGCCTTGCGTAATTACGTATCACACTAACTGAAAACCGGTTTTTACACAACACAAAATAATCGATTGATGACGTATCGCATGTCAAATTGAAGTTTATGTTGACAAATATGTGGTCAAAAAACCACATGTTATAAATATAAATTAAAAAAAAAGATATTTACAAAATAAAAAAGGTGGCGCTTGAATTTTGTCGGAGTGTATATATAGATAATGAAAATTAGAGAAAAACTAGTTAGCTCATAGAATTTGGAAGTACAAAAGTGATTTGCCCTTATCGTTAATTCAGAAGAAAGACAAAAGCATTGAGCTTGAGTGAGCTAAGGTTTTCCAATATATATCACCGTAACACAATTCATGGAAAACATAAAGTAAATTCTTGATAGCCTCCTCTCCCAAAGAATAGTGAGCTACAGAAAAACAAACAAAAAACAATTAACAAATCAAATAACGAACTGAATTAGGAACAAAATAAACATCTAACAGAAAAAAAACATAGAAAACCAACTACAAATAGAAATTCCACGATGAAATACACATATGTTTTAGAAAATCAAACAGTTCTTGCCTCATGAAGAAACGCGCTACATTAAGTCCTTAGTCTGGCCAAGAGAAAATAACCGCATCATATATATAGTCAGAAGAGCAGAGGAAGAAGGAGAAATAATCTGTAACAAAATATATTAAAAAAACCCATTTTAAGTAAAAACATATCTCTTTATAAAGACAACGCTGGCAAATTCACGTTTCAATGAAATGACGCATATCAATGATACTTTATCCATAAGAAATCGACAATGAGGTATGACAGAAAACTTTGTTTATTTTGTATTAAATGCTGAAATCTAAAAATGAAATGAAAAATTTTCTCTTCTAAAACCCTGCAGAGAAATTTATCATAAATTTCTGTAAAATTAAGGTGGTAGACCCGGGTTAGGGGAAATAACTCTTAAACAAGTAATTTATAGTATACCATTACATCAAAAGACCTTTTATCATTTAATTAAAACAGATCAAAATAAATAAGTGTTCATGACATGCTTATAATAGATTCCAATGATTAAAACTAGTAAACACAAACGTTCCAAAGATTGTCAAGAGTTATGTCCCCTCACATAGGTTTCCTCGCTTAATGGTGAGATTATGTGCTCAAAAAGGTGAACAGCTCCCGTTTTACCACTGTTACTTGTATTGCTGTTAGCCAAAGCCAGTTGTTAGTCACAAATTTATGATTATCACTTATACTAAAAATGCAGTTATTTGCAATCGGAAGACAACCCCTTCGTTGCCATTTGCGTACTAGTAATATTACTTGTTTATAAATCAAGATTATGAAGCCCAAAAAATTTTTTATCTGATGACTCTTCTTCAAGAAATCCTTTGTTTTATCGTATTTACTCTAGATCTAATGCAAATGCGTCTGGGACGTTACAAACTAAACTGTTATATAACAATAAAATGATATAGCGGTAAATGACAGAGAGAATGCATTCTAACCACAAGAAAAACAAAGGAAATTTACATATCTAGAGGTCTAGAGAAGGCCTTCAACAAGGGTGGAGTACTAATCCTTGTGAAAAGCTCTAAGTCACCCCTTACAGAAACGTGTATACGTAAAATAATACTGGTCTTACCTGAATATTATCAAAAATTTACATGTAACAAAACATTTAACACAAAAATAAACCTATGACCACAATTCAAAATACTTGCGATAAAAAGGAATTGACTGCACTTAATCCATGATCAACCGTTAAGGATATATTAGCTTCTTCAAGTTATTACATGAAAATGTAACTGTACGTTTACAAGTTGATTTTTCACAAGCCAGTTTCTAACCAAGGTGACGTAAAAATACAACAAGTCTTTTTCAGCTGGTTTAGTGACCACCTCAACAACCAGTTGGATAGATTACGACACACTTTCCTTCCATTCATGTCAAATGGCGATCACAGTCTCCGACAATTATGCCTCAGATACTAAAACCTTAACGATTAATATTGCCAACGTTAACGAAGCGCCACAGTTTGCTAAAACCATGTATTCACTGAGTGGTCCAGAGGCATCGGTAAGTGTTCTTTAACTCTTAATTTTTTTTTCGTGACGTCATTTCCGACAATTTTGACCCTTACGGAGCACCTAATGCAATCCGTCCTTAGTGTTTGATATCAAAAAGATCTGGAAAGCATTTTCATGAGACATTCATCCAAAAAGTATGAATTACAATCATCTATAGTTTTCACGGTCAAGGCTTTCAACAATGGACACACCAAGATAAAAATATTCAAATGTGCCAATTATCTGCTGATAAGTAACCAATTTAAAACTAGTAACACATTAACATAACAAAAACAACATTCACTGGATACATGAAACAGGTTCCTAGCTTGGAACAGGCACATAAAATATGTGGTGGGGTTGAACATCTTATAAGAGATCTGATCCTTTGTCAGTGTATGTTCAGATTACGTGATAACAGATAACAGTGTCGTTCCTTAAATAATGTTTTGGAAATAGACCCTCTGGAGATAAATATTTATGTGAACAGTTATACAAGTTAATGGTCCTACTCCAAGTGAAATATATATATATTTTGTATTTTGTGGCCTTTAACAGCTTCTGTCATGGTATGGACTCTAGTTCATTGTTGAAGACCTGCAGAAGTTTAAATTCTACTGTCATTTGGTGGGTGGCTGTCTCATGGACAATCATACCATATCTTCTATTTTATATGATATTGTTTAAAAAACTACTTACTTTATAAGTCAGTTTCAATATAAATCTTCAAGGAATGAAAATCAACTGTCCAAAGCCAGTTTTATTTTCAAAAGAAGTAAAAGCTCGTCCATCAACAGTATTAGAAAACCGAATGAAGAGTTTAAGTACAATTTCGTCATAGAGTATATTTACACTAAAAAGTAACAAATATTCTCCGTAAAGGTTTTTCATCATATTATATTTTATTTCTTTGGAAGTGGTTGTCCCTTAAACCGTACAATAGGAATCTAAAAAGAGACAGTGGATACTTAAAAGTAGACATACTGCAATGACTTTTACAGTAATTAACCCGAAAAATTCAGTGGTTTTTTTAACACTCACTATGGATTGCACCTCGAGAAATGGCAAGAATTCGAAAGGGAGAGTGCCTGAATTATTCGGATGATAAAATAATTTGTTTTAATTCAGTTATTTCCATCTTAGCTTGCCTTTCAAAAAAGGAAGAGAAATCTGACACATGCTATCATCTTTGTTTTTAGCCTGATATCCAAAGGTATACGTGGTACTGTCGGGCAATGTACAAATATTAAAAAGTGTTTGTTTTTTTTATTCTCTCAACGATTTGCAATATGGGAGGGCTCAGCTCTGTGGTGTAATTGTTAGCCTGGTCGCGTCGAGTTCGGAAGGTCGCTTTAAACTTAAGACATTAAAATTGTTATTTGCTGCTTCTCCGCTAAGGACGCAGCATTTATGAGTAAGTGCAAAGACTGGTCGGCCAAGAGTCAGAATAATTTCGTCTGGGTAAATTGGTATGTCTTCCTCCAGACCGTTGCTTTCGTGAGCTAGAACGTTTAACATCCGGCCAAGCGTGTCGGTCTTGTACAAAGAAGGGTTCATTCATCATCACTCATTAATATGCTCTCGTCCTGAATATGCATGAGATATAACAACTGGACGTTAAGCACCATTAAATCAATAAATATATGAGGTCTTCTAGCTTCCTCAATGTGCTTGCACAACCAAGAATTGTAAGGTCTACCGAAAATTCTCTTTGCATGTACTTGTAGCATTTGTGCATTATCTTTGTAAGGCTGGAACTAGCTTTGGAATACCAAATTATGATGTCACAGATCCGGATGGAGACACAACGACATATGGCACAGACTGTGTTTCATTCAACATTGAACCTTATACTGGCGAGGTGACATTATCTATTGATTATGACCGCGATGACGAAACTGTAGCATCATCTGTCACGTGTGGCGTCACAGTAACCGACGGTGTCCTGACGTCAACAGCGACGCTACAGATTTTTATTGAGAACATAAACGACAATAGACCAAATTTTAAACAAAACAGTTATTCCTTCCATGTATCTCCGTACAGTCCTATTGGAACTATCATTGACTCCGTGTCTGCTGTCGATGCCGACGTTGGGTCGTTTGGTAAGATTATATGATCTCACAATGTTTGTTCAAAGCTGTATAGTTATTAAAATATTTTAAAGATTAAGTTGAAAATTCAAACTTTCCTGTCATTAATCACCACTAGTGAAAGTTTTATTTGAAATATTATCCATCTATTATCAAACTATCAGTGTAGCGTATCAGCAGGATTCTGGTTTGTATCATACAAAAAGTGCAAATTTGGCTCAAACAAAAAATATAACAAAGCTTTCCACGTGCAAACAATCCGATTTAATCCATCAATAAAATGAAGCACCGCCAAGCTTATTGGATACAGATATACCAATATATATATAATCTATCAAAATAACTTTCATTTTCTAAAATTCATATTTTTTTTTTGCAAAAGCAGACATAATGGACAACGCCAATTTTTAAAAAAATTGCTATATATTGTAACGAGATTTTGTGAGGTTGAAAAGGGTTGGATAAAAACTATCAAAAATAATCTTGATGTCAAAATCTAATGCATCGTTTCAAGAATAACCTTGTGAGTTTTTTCTCTTCGTTTTATAGAAATCCATTGTCATGCATGACAAAAATTTAAAAAAAAACTTTTTCACAATAATTTCATCTGGTTTTTACCGTGTGTAAATCGTAGTAAATATTAGCTGTGCAATTTTCTTGGGAACTACGACGAGTTTTGAAGTCCTCATACAGAGTTTCCGACTAACACATATGACAAATCATATGCGCTATTCAAAATTTTAACTGATATATTTTAAACTGAAAAATTTGACGAAAATACTAACAAAAAGCTACTGGTAGCTTTCACACCCGAAATGTCATTCATAACATGATAATGAACCCGTCCATCTTGTTTTGGCTAGTAAGTTGTCTCCTAATTTGCATATAATGTTGACCTATAGCAAAAGAAGAAAAACAAAAAACAAAACAATTTTATAAAAGAAATTTTACTGCAAAGAATCGATATCATAAATAAAACTTTATTCGCAAAAAAATTTCATTATGGTTGGCCAATTAAATTTCAGCGATTTGCTTACAGTTGCGATCGCTTCTAACCTCTCTTCCAATCTGTCAGGATTCTAGAAAACCACTGTCAGAATCTGTCCAGGGTCTGGACACCCCTCTGTCAGAAACTGTTCTAGTTAAAACAGTTATTTTTAGCTGACAGATTTTGACAGATCCTGACAGATTCTGACTCTTTCTGATATAAGTCATTCAGAACTGTTCATTGAAGTAAACACACACATCGTAATGCCAGCGGTAAAGGTTCAACGTAATTCGCTCTAATGAAGTCAGGGGATTGTAAATTTAAGAGAAAGAGGAAATAGCTAGAATTTTAGAAGATTCTGAGGGTATATCGATTTCCAGAGAAGCTGTCGGGCATTTCTGTCGCCGGTATAGAGTTAATGGGACATTGAAGCCAGAACCACTTGAAAACCGAAGATTAGTCCATAAGAGGAATGTAATCATCATATCAATTGTATGGTGAACTTGTTGAAAATAAAACTACTATTGTTATAAACTAATCCAGTTGAGTTAACATTGTTTAAATTAATATACCTACCTTTTGAAACTAGGCCAGCACTGTGGAACCAAAAATATTTATAACAACTGCTTTCTTCAGTCACTTGCCACAACAGTGAATTATTCCACTAACCGATATCAAGCAAATACCCTCTCGTGTCTTTAGCCATCTCAAAGTCTTTACTCCGAAAATGGGAGGAACCTGTTTTATGTATCATTAATATATTACATATAATTTTACCCCCGTTTTTTTGCCGAGTGACATTTCCTGTTCTGTGAAAATCGCAAATCGAGGACGGTACGCATAAATTCCGTGTTAACAGTATATATAGTATGTACTCCCGACATCATTTTGATATCGGGGATGCCGGTATTGTAACAAAGTGAAAATCACCCACAACTTTTCCAACTTTCATTTTTAACCATACTTCCTGTTCTAAATGACGTCACATATCAGTGTCAGGAACTGTCCAGAGGTCTGAGATTTGGACAGCTCAGCGGATATTTTTTTGTCTCGACCTAGAACAGTTTCTGTCAGAATCTGTCAGAGGGCTGACCAGAAACTGTCCAGACCCAGGACAGCCTCTGTCAGACCCTGTCAGGATCTGTCGGGATTTCTGTTCTAACTGCTGTCATAGAACAGAAATCCTGACAGATTCTGACAGATTTTAAGAGAGGTTAGAAGTGATCGTAACTGTATCTTAAAAAATTACGCCAAGATGCTACCTGCATGTACTTATGTACTCTAATTGTTCTTTTCGATACAAACTGTATTTCCGACATTCTGCCTTTTCAGAAGTACATCACTTTCTATTTTTGCGCAGTTCTCATTAAGCGTCATGCAGTGTTAACAGCGCTGCATATCTGCTTCGTTTTCGGAAAGAATTGCTATAATATATCGTCTGAATATAGCTAGAGACAATTTCGTTTTCATCCAAATTGGTAGCACAATTCAGTTGTTTAATTTCCAATGCAGGATCGTTGATGAACAAAGAAAAAAGAAAATAATGTAGAAAGTAATCTTTCTCCTTGTCGTATGCCATTTACATTCAGAAACCATTTAGTTCGAAAGTTATTAACACTTACACATTATTTTGTATCTATTAAAACTTTCATTATTTCAATCTTTTCCATTAGTGAGAAGTTTTAATTGCAAACTCTCGTCAATAAATTAAAAGCCCTTTTAGGTCTACAGACAATTGTGATTTCTATCCTTAATTATTCTATTCAAAGTAAATGCGTGATCCTCACAAGACCTGTCCCGTCTAAACCCGTTCTGATCATCAACGATAATCTTGTTTCTTGAGCGTCCGTTGGCGGGATGTAAAAACCTCAACCTGTATCGGATGAGAACGTTACCGACGTGCCCCGTGTTAATTGGGAAAACGCCACGCTCTCAACACGTGAAAGATCCTTTTGCAACAGATCGTAATGAGTGGTCCGTAGGTGACCAGTAGGCTAAATTCCACACCCCTACCCAAACAGTCACAATTGGGCATCCTGTGGCTATTAAATACCCCGAACTAACCCCAAGCTAGCCTGTTTCATGATTTATTGTTTGATATATAAAAATAGGAGATGTGGCATGATTGTCCATGAGACAGCCACCCGCCAAATGACAGTAGAATTTAAACTTCTACAGGTCCCATTATGGCCTTCAACAACGAACCAGTGTCCATACCATAACGGAAAGGCCAGAAATACAAAATGCGAAACTATACATAAAACACGACAATCGACCTAATCTAATACTGCTTTAATTTCATAGATATGCATATATATTGGAAAACATGTCTGAATATCCAAGAATGGGCAATTATATTTCATGTAAATAACAGAAGAATATTTCAATTTTAATATTTGCTAGTTCTTTCACTGTTTGTTTAAACGATTTTAAGGCGACGAAGCATAGGGCTGCATTAACCAAAATGTTTACAGTTTTAGGATAAAGACATTTTCTTTATCCACAGAACCTTTGATTATTCTGCTAAATGTATTAGGTAATATACAATTTTAGAAGAATCTGTCATTTTTCAGGATGAAGACATTCTTTGTATGCACAGAACACTTGATTATTTTGCTACAAGTATTAGGTATTATGCAGTTTTGTAGAATATTCTTTTTTAACACATGATTCCTACCCACAACAATACATTAAGCATGTTTACTTAAATATCTTCTTTAATTTCATTTTATTTAACTTAAAAATAAAGAAACGACGATTAAAAGCTTTTGATCTTGTCTTTCGTTTAACCACAGTTGGTGTGTTTGTTTATAATCTTCACTGATTTGATCTTAGCAATAATGTATATTGATCTTGGGAAACAGTGAATTGCCACTAGTGGAGCAGGAGTTGTTCACCCTTCCGGAGCACCTGAACTCAACCTGTTTTTTGTAGGTTTGGTGTTACTCCAGCCTTAGTTTTCATTGTAGTGTTGTGTGTTCTATGTCTTTCGTTTCATTTTGTTGGCCATACTTGTCTGTCTTCCGACTTAACGATTTCTGTCTGCCCCTTTGGTATCCTCGAATTCCCTTTAATAAGATATTCATGCATGAAAATTGACAGGACATATCGCCTGTCAGTTATTTTGTCAAATGATTCAGAATTTTTGATTGAAATGGTTTTTGGTTAATCAAGATAAATACTTATCATTGAAGCACTGTACAGGATGTTTTGCAAGGTAAATGAACGGGAAACTGCCTTAACGGTGTTTACTTTAGGACTTTAAGTCCATATATGTGGTTTTATATCGTGCTGGTTTAACAAAAACCAATCAGCGGAAAACCACATGATATTTCAATAAAAAAAAATAAAAGTCATCCTGGTTTACTTGTCTTAATGGTCAAATATGTATACTATATTTTACTAGAATGTGCTCATCGTGATCAACATATTTGGACAAAGATAGGAACTACTGTGACTTTGAAATGTTACGGAGATGTATCGTATGGTGGCTCGTGGCGTGGACCAGTAAACGGGAATGGCATAGTACCATACGTTGATGGAACTAAGGTTAACCCAAAGTTGCACGTGTCAAATATTGGCATAGATAAAGACAGAAACATTGGGCGTTATGATCTGGTCATTTACAATTTCACAGAAGAAAATATTGGCACTTATATTTGTCAGATACCAACAAAAAATGACACTACAAGTTACAAAGACAAACGATACCGAGTTTCTTTGAAAGGTATTTAAGATAATCATAAAAAGTATTTTATTGTACATGTACCTGTAGTTTTTCTATTTTCATTGAACAAATGAAGATATCACACTTCATTACCAATGTAAATATGATTATTCTGTTTCGAAATATTAGTATTCGATGCATCAATATTTTCTTATATTTTTCAGAACTTTGTTATTGCCCTCTAATTTTTTGCTACGTAATCGGTTGAAATCGGCTGTGACTATAAATATCTGGCTGTCATTTATCATTGGTACAGAATAGAAGAATTAAGGTTATGTAATGCCATGACATAGTTATGTCACATTTTCCCTTTTCTTTATTCGGAAAATCGCTGATTTATTGCCTTCATATCCCCAAAAACTGTACATTATTGTTTGCTTCTTTTTATCTTTTAACAAAATATCAATGTATAACTAAAAGACTATGTATGAACATCTTAAGGTTTATGAAATTGGAAAACACTAATATGTTTGTAACCGAAATAAATATAGAATTTTACTTCTGGAAGTTAAAAATAGCTAAAAATATAAAATGATAAGTAATGAATGCGAAAAATGTCTATAGAAAGACAGAAAAGGCTTGCCCTGCCAGACCAAGTGAGTTCATCCCGCTATTTGGTTTTGTCCACATTGTACATAGTAATTTTAAGCTTTATATGTGCACTTGTCTCATGGTCCGTTTTGTTCATGTTCGCGATATTTTCGTGCCTGTCTGGTCCTTCGGTTTTCTTTCATTTTCTCATAATACCTAATGTAAATAGCAAGAAATGCGAATTTCACACAAAGCAAATAAATTTCAAATAAACATAATTAATCAAAGAGAAATTTGACGTCTGTTTTAAAAAAAAAAAGACTGTCCAGAGGCTTAAACAAAATAGGAGTACTCCTTGCTATTAGATGTAAATCACAACGGCGCGTGAAGCATTACACGTCCGGTACCTAAATCTTGATAAGCAAATTAAAGACACAAATGCCTGATCCCTAAATAAGCAGAAGATCTTTTCATTGATTAAAACCTGCTTTAAAGATCAATTGGCTGATCGAGATTTTCAAAACGTTTTTTATTTAAAACTAAAATCATTTATTTTGCACGCATTTTGCTGATTTTTGTTTATTCCGTCAAGCTTGTGACACTTCTTAGATACATCGTTTTCTACAGAAGCCAAATCCTGATGCCAGTTTATTATTATAACACAACAAAATAGATGTATGAAAGCAATGCTCTTCTGGTAATCAACGTCGTCTCTTCATGGGGTTAAAGGCAGGGGTGAGTTATAGCCTTCACCCGTAAGTCCTATTAATCCATTTTTTTTTTATTTCTGGATGTCACAATATTTGTACACTTAGTGTTTGAATTTCTGCAAAATTTTTCTTCGGCTTCATCCAAATTTTCTCTATTAATATTATTGGAATTCTTTCTTATAGTGTCATCAACCAATATAAATAAAAGTTACTATTTGTCTGGCTTGCCGGAACCTTGGAGCTGTTTGTGCGAATTGCCAATAAAGAATATTGGAGCTTTTTGTCCGGCCAATCGGATTAATATATTTGAGGCCATTTGTCCGGCTAGACTGATAAATATTTAAAAGTTGGGTTACAAGTCTTAGGAATTCGAAGATACCAAAGGGGCAGACAGAAATCGTTAAGTCGAGGACAGACAAGACCATGGTCAACAAAATGAA
>JAULBM010347662.1:0-12280 GCA_032357055.1 Geukensia granosissima | reverse complement strand
TTTCAAGGAATGCCAACCTTTTTTACTTACCTTTACTACCTGATTTTCAAAAAGTTGGCATAGGTTGAATGAACCGTATCATCCATGTTTTTAAATTATAATTTAACTACACAAACTGCAATGAGCACAAGGGCCACCATATCCGTGGAAAAATTAGCACTGGTATCAATATATAACTTACCCTCAGTAAAATTTCTTATCATTGAGTCAAGGCGTATATCAATAGAACCTTTAAGTAAGTGAGCCATAAATAAATTGTAATAAAATACTGAAAAACACTTATGGCCTACGAGTACTACTTGTTAGTATAAGTAAGCCGAAAATTTTATACAAACTGAAAAATGTCTGAAAAGTCGCCTATGTTTCTGTTATTTTATAGGGACAAAAACAACATAATTTGTTTGAGAAAGATAAACGTTTTACAGGTGTTTTAGTTGCAAGTTAGTACCGACAGCTAAAGCATGATCAATTTACACTGAGCTGTCGGATTGCCAAACTGATTAGAAAAGCAGTGAAATGAAAGTTTTCCGCCTTTGCTATGTTTCAATTTAAAAGTGATTTAAATATTCTTTATATTTTTTACACACGGCTACCAATCGTTCTTTATCGTATAAAAAAGATATGAATAAGCATTGTTTAGAGGATCTTTCGGATATGACGAGGAGGACCTAAAACGGAGCACAGAATATTTTCTGCAAAATAAACCCTTATCCAAAATTCGATTAGGTGATCTATAAAAAAGAAATCTAAGGTCACAGTAACTCCTTTAAAAACAGAGTCTCCAAATTTCTATCAACCCACAATGCATTTCTCAAACTTGTAAGATCGGCTGGGGAATGGTTTGCTTTGGATGATATTAAGGAAATTATTCCGAGGCGTCAGGAACATCTTCATTAAACAAGGGATGGGGTTTGGTGTTCTGAACTTAAGTAAGAAATTAAAACATAGGCGTCAATAAATCCCATACAAAATAAAGTAAGGTAAGGAAATCTTTAACTCCAATACCAGGTTTAGGATTAGGCTTATATTTTATATTAGCTGTGACATATATCAGAGACTTGCAACTGATAAATCCCTGTATGACCAAAAATGAGCAATAGGTTGCACAGCTTCAGCACCATTGATTAAATGTTTTAGTAAGTGTTTATTATACATGAACGTCGTTGACATTCTGTTTGATTTCTACATGTATGGTTCATTGGTGACTGCTTTTTTTTCTTTGATTATTTTCCTTTGACCACTCCTTGGAGGAGGATTGAGTACCCACTGAACTAGTTAAACCCCACCACATGTCTCTTGTGCCTGTCCCAGGTCACGAATTGTGGTCATAAGTTTGCCAAATTGTACAGTATTTCAATTGAATTAACAAGTTAGCTTAAGTCTGCTCTACACTGTTCCTGCATTTATAATAGTCTTATTTGATTTTATCCTTTGACCACTCGTTGTGGGAGGGTTGGGATCCAACTAAACTAGTTTAAGCCTACTACATCTCTCATGTGCCTGTCCCAAGTCAGGAATTGCGGTCATAAGTTTGTCCTTGTGTTTATTGTTTTTTTTACATGTACATTTTTTGGTAATATACAGGTAAGAGCAGTATTTTACATATACATGATTTTTTTATTGGGTTCGATTTAGAGATTTCACAGGGAGTGGTATTCCACCCTTTTGCGGAAGTCGTTGTGGTGTTCATTCCTTCTGTTTTTCTTGTGTTTGGAGGGAGTCTCTCTGAAATCTACCCTATATCTTTTCATTTTCATATCTTATAAAGAATACGTCAGAAAATCCATTAAATATTTTTTGTGCTTTTTATGATCAACTGACAACAGGAAAGTGAATTTAACAAAAATAAACAACGAACCGTTGTTTTCTTAAAAACGGTGTTTTCTTTTCAATCAAAATTTATAATAAATTCAAACAAAAACAGTTATTGATCATTAAAGAGTTGGATTTTTCATCAAAGATTATAATTTTTTAAAAACCTTTTGTACTATTTAATCATTTTAACACGCTGGTAAAATTATTTCATATTGGGCAGTTTTAAAAGCGATCAGAAGTTGGGGAGATCTTTGGAGTTTCCATTTGTAAGTCAGGATTTTTCACACCACAAACAGAGTTTATGCTTTTGAATTAATTCTTTTTTTGTGCATACTTGTCAGAATTGTCACTATTTAATGTTTATTTTGACTTTGTGTAATGGGACATAAATTTATCAGGGTACATGTTTTCTAACTTAATGCTAAAAGTTATTGCAAGCACATACATGCATTTCTTATTAAAATGAACTTACAGCATGTTAATACTGTCAATGTGAATAAATTCACAACGAGCGCCATGTCTAATGTTGTTACAAATCAAGGATGAGTAACCCTTTCCTCTGCAGGAAACACTTTTCAAGTTAGGAAGTTGCTTGAGATTCGATCATGTTTATGTATATATCGATTGTTTTATAGGTCAAAATATTTTAAGGTTTGTTTATGTTGAATTCATAAATTACTTAGTTTTCTCTTTTGTGTTTTAATTACATTTATTTTGGTGTGGTTTTATCTTCAGAGAGATCATATATCGAGTCGAGTCAAGTGTGGAATACCCATGTAAAAGATCAAAAGTGCATTGTCACAAGAGACAAGACAAAGGACGAGGGTCGTTAAGGCCCATTTTGGCACAAGAATTTGGCAAAAAAAAAAGAAAATTGGCTAATATGTATTATTTTATATTTTTATATTGAATAATGTCGATAAAAAGAAAATCCAACAGAAATTTTAGTTTAATTAGTTCTACAATGGTCACATGACTCATAGAAAATGCTTTAGATGTGAAAATACTAAGAAATTAATTAATTTGATGCAATATTTGATACTATTTTGTCGATTTTAATATAGATCGCACAAAAACATAACAACCAAACTTTGCAAAATTAAAGATCTATCAAGTACAAATGTTTGGTTTAAATATCTTCGTGATATTTTAGTGCGATATATTCTATTTTGAACAAAACGCATCCAAAAATTGAGTATTTTTACCGAAATTGCTAAATTATTGTCGAAAAGTCAAATACACCATCTCATTTTGTCGAAATGACGAAAAGTATACAAGAAAAAGTAATGATATATTAAAAGACAATTATTTAACAGCATTTTCACAGCAACTTATTATTGTGTCACAAAATCTAAAATTTAGGACAAATATGCATGGGTCTTAACGTACCCACTCCTTTGAAACAACTTAAAAGATAAAACGCAACCAAAAGGGACAAAGGCTTGGAATCCACGAACTCATTTAGAAAAAAGGAGTGTAATGAGGTACTCTAGAAGGGTAAGCATCCCGTGTCTTGCGCGCAACAACCGTCGTTGAAACCATAAACTCGAATCCGGGTTAACATCGATCCGAGAAGAGGTCACTCATTTTTGTATTACTGGTAACAGGTCGGTCCATAGCTAGTTGAGATACACTGATACCATATGGATCAACCAATTCGTGATGGCGACCATAAATTTTAGGAGGGACGAATTTAACCTTGATTGGATGTATCCTTGTTGTAGTAATTTATGCGACAACAGAGATGTTCTCTTCAGAAAATCATGATACTTGGAACAGATACGAGAGTATCGAATCAACTGCAAAACATAAACCCCGTAGGCAGGAGAAGCAGGAGTCCCTGAATTAATTCTGCTTCTTACGAGTACAAAAACAAGTCGGCTAATAGGGGCGCAGAATTTGTGCTCATTGGAATACCAAACGGTCTGTTGAAAAACTCGCCCACCAAATTCTACAAAAATGTTATCAATCAGAAAGTCCGGCATTTTGAGAATATCAACTTTGTTGTATTTATTAGCACAAGCGGTGGGTTCTCTAACAAAGTAAGACATCTTTTTACCTAAAACCAAATATTTATATCTTGGATTGGATGTATCCTTGTTGTAGTAATTTATGCGACAACCGCAATGTTCTCTTCAGAAAATCCTGATACTCGGAACAGGCACTTTAGTATCGAATCAACTTTGAAACATAAACCCCGTAGGCAGGGAAAGCAGAAATATTGCCACATTAATATGGGAAGTTTACAGTAGGAAAGTTGAAGTATTCCGTGTGTCGTAAATCCTAGAAACAAGTTTTCCATTTTGGTCAATTTCGAGGAATAAAGATTTTGTTGAGTATGTTGTCTCTTAATTTCTAGTTCGCTGGGATATATTTGGTCGAGATGTTCACTGACCGTAGAATTATTCAATGACAAAAGATTATCGATATAGCATAAATTAAAATTAAACGATCTGGGCAATTTCTTTTTGTTATTTCACAGGAGTCCCTGAATGAACTCTGCTTCATACGAGTACAAAAACCAATCCTTCTAATAGAGGAATTGGAATGTCAATTGTCTGTTGAAAAACTCCTATTTCTATATGATGTACCGACTTAAAAAAGAACTCACTGTTTCTGACAGCTAGTTCAAAATCCAAACACAATTGATACCATACCTTGTTCTCTTATGCCAAAAAATCAATCGAAATTCTTCAAGTTAGATTTAGTATAGAAATATCGTTAAAAGTCAAAGAAAATGAGATATTTTTCAAATACCACAATTAAAAAGTATCGACAACGTGTAGGACATAAATCTAAAAAATATTGACAAAAATTAGTTTTGAGGCAATTTATTGAGCAAAGATTACATGTGGATTGTGTTTAAATACGAGCTTTATTGTTAACATTTCCATAACAGGGAAAGTGCAGCCAAATTTTAAAACTTTATATTTATGATATTAATGGTAAATGGTAAATCTTTGACTTAATGATTTGCTGGTAATACAAACATTACGTTTATTAAATACATGGAGTTTTTCGATACTTATTTGCATGTTCCAATTCCTCAAGTATACAAGAAATACCTTTTATGTTTATAACAATCATTTGTTCATTTTTTTAAATTCAAAGCTCTGCCTTTGGCCTAGCTATAGCCCCTTTGTTTTTCCTAAGGGTATGCGGATAATTTTAGCATACGTGTATATTTATCTTCTGTTGGTATTGATATCAATTGTTATCTAATTCTCTTTTGAAGAAATTTAGTCCAGTTGGTTGATGGTCCTAGTTTTAAATATTCTTCCTAGTTTCTTGGAGGAAAATCTAAGTTCAGTCGTTCTTGAGATTTTTTTTCTTTTTTCGGGGGAAACACTGCAGGACAAATCTTGGCCTCGTGTTATCCCTAACAGATAAATTCACTCTTCTCGGTCAGACAATCAGTCTGATTCATCTTCTTCAGTTCCTGGCCTCGAACTCCTTAGCAGATTTGAATCGTTTTGTTTTGACGTCTTCAAATTCGTCCTCTCTTATTCTCTCTTCATAATGTTTTGGTTTACTGCTTCTCATGATTGGGAAGCCATAAAACCAATAGCTCAATCAGTGATTTTTTTTTATCTCTAATGGTGGGTAGTCAAAAAAATTTCTCAAGGGAGACTTACTTCTCCCCAGACCAGTCTTTCTACACAGAGTCTTCTTGTCTTGGTTGGGGCTCTTCTGTGAAATGCCACGCCGTTTTAGGGGCTTGGTCTCATGGGGTGGATCAACAGATGGATCACATCAATGTGCTAGATGTGAGCTGTCCATTTAATTATATGACATTTTTAAAATTTAATTCCGGAAAGTCGTTGTCGATAGCAAGACAACACTATTTTTTTTGCTTGGACAAAACTTTACCTGTTTTATCTGGTTCTACTCAGATATACGATTTACATACACTTCTTCTTATTCAGCAAATTCCAGAAAAACTAATTATGCGGGCAAACTCTCTGCTTCGTCTCACTGAACGAGTGTCACGCGCTGTAACTTTCCGTTAGACTCGCCTCTTTCTTAGATCTGTTTGCATCAAATCTAAACACAAGCTTACCACTTTATTTTATAACAAAATATATTTTAACAAATGTTGTATTGGAATCGTTAATGCAAATAAGAATTGAAAAATCGAAAAGGTGTTTAAATAGAAAGGCAAAATAGCATCTTGCAAAATAGCTATTTTCTGAAAGAATTGAGAACCTCAGTAAACTTCGACCGTTACTTGTAAGACGGAAAAATAGGACCATTGGAGGTTACGCCTTGAAGTACATATACAGCATAAAAAATCGTCATATTTCCGGAACATTGGTAAGCTTGTATCTTAAAGACTAGATCGTTGGCAGACACTTGAACTGCGTGGAAAACATGTTGTTATCCCTGCAAACAGTGCCCCCAATAACATTGTTTTCATTTGTAAATCACATTACATAAACTGCTTGATAAAAGAATTGGCATTTACGATAACATATGCCCACACAGTAAGTACTGGAGAAGAGATCCTTGATAACCATAGGTTCGTTTTATCTTCTTCTGAGATTTTGCACAACCAGAAAGAATTTCATCTGCCTTTCTTTATTGGATTCCAAACTATAAAGTTTCCTTACAGGCAATTATTCATTGCGGATTTTGCCAAATGCGATACATAAGAACCATCCAAGTTACTGGCAATTTTAAGAACGGATTTCGGGGTTACTTTGAAACAGGGTGCACTCGATTGTTGTGCACAGTAAATGTGGATTGTTAAAAATGCCGAAGAGCTGTAAGAGTACATCAAGTCAATGACCTTATCACTTGCAATAGCATTTAAACATTTGATTTCTTTGTCTTTACATCATTTCCCCCATTCTCAACTAGAAGACAAATTGAAAGCTTTGGTTCACTTTGTTTTGTTAAAATAAAATGGCAAACGCAAAAAGAAATAATGGTTTCTAGGAAGGGACAAACCTTACTTTGTCATTTACCAGTCTCATTGTAACAAAGATCACCCTAAGCATGACAAATGCGAAAAGCCTTAATTCATTCTTGATTGATAGCAGTTTTGTAACGTTTGATGGATGTGTATTTCTAATGTTATACAGGCTATCGACATTCCACAGCGCGCTCCTCCTATCCAAAATGTATTGCCCTTTTAGAATGAAGCAGGCGTTATACCGATTATTCTGCAGAAAAAAGAGAGAAAACTGAGCTTTACGAAAAGAGAGATGACTTTGTTTTCCTATTTCAACTTTCCGTTTATGTTAAGCAAAATTCCTGCGGTACCTGCATAAGGAGAATAAACCCGTACATTCGGCTTAGCGAGCTTCGATAAGTTTTCTGTGGATTTGACATGAACATGCAGTCAATAATCATATGATGACCAATGCGACCTCTTGAACATTCATGAAGTGACCACATCGAAATGAATATTATATTTCTAAGTTTTCCGGTCGCCATCATGACTTGATTGACCGCTACGAACTATCCATTTAAGACATGACAATGGAAATCTTCTTCGATTCAAGCTTCTTACAGGTTATGATTAATATTCATGTTAGACATTATAGAGAAGTTTGACAACTGCATGTTTCGTCCGCCTGATGATTTTCACTTTTCTGCCGATCGGGTAGGAAAAACATAATATTACTGCCGTGGCAAGTCTGATTTTGATGCTCGATATATAAAAATAATTTTCAAAAAAAATCCGAGATAGAGCAAAATTCACCCTCGAATTTTTCAGATCTTTTCTAACTTTTCAAATTGGGAGGAAAAACTAAATCAGTGAGTTCTATTTTTGTAGCGAAATAGTGAAGTTGAAACAGGATGTATCAAAAATCCAGTGCGTCATGTGATAGAATTTAATAACTTTGAGAGGCATATAGATTGCATTTTGAATTGTGTGTGACAGATTGTGCAAGTTCTATTTTGTTAACCGGATCTATTTATTAATCAGAACGGCGTGATAATTTATAAATTGTATAATTATACATGTACTTTAAAAAACGAAACTTAAATGTATATATATACAAGTCATCCTGAGGAGCTGTGAACAGCAGAAATATAACCTAAAAATAAGTCAACATGAACGAAATTTCAAGCAGATTTATTATTGGCATTATTGCACTTGAATGACAATTTTATTGACTATTTATTACCTTTTATTTTTAAAGAGAAACTATGAACTGAAGAAATGATCAAAAAGACAAGAAACACAACTAGAATGCTCTTTCTACTGACCTGTGATAGAGATATGGAAGTTATTGTAAACGAATGATTAGTTGTATCCTTATTTCTGTCTTTCCTATAATCTGAGACCTATCATTAACAGAAACATATGTCACTAGAAATAAACACCAAGACAATTCTGGAATTGGCTCTAAAATATTTTAATTAGTCTTAGAGGTTTTGTTAATAACCTATTACAAGAATAAAGCTGCTTTCATAGTTTCAAGTTACATTTACGTTGCATTTTTACTGCAGTGGTGTGGATGTTTTTTAATTGTATAACAATTCCGTTGTTATTACAACTGTGTAGTCTGTTGTTTTTCTGTGGTTGCTCCCTCTTCATCTTGATCATCATTGGCATCTGAAAAAGTATATCAAACAACTAAACAAACTGGTGTTATGGTTGATGTGATAATATATACATGTGTCTTTTACGTTAATATATTAAGTTTACAGCATTTAATATTTTCTCATGATAGACTATTGTGAAAACCTCAAGCCTTTAGATTTTAATATCTGCTTGCTGAGATGTGTAGCCGTTTACTTGATATTTTCACTATATTTTTACTTTCACATAACATCACATATATGGCCGGCAGTGACTGTTTTAAAACTACACCTTTACTTCTTTTCAATACTAAATAATTACAGTATGTTAGTATTTCATTTAAATACTGTTTTATTATTTGTCGAGACATATAACACGTGATTGGGTTACCTGTTTTCATATCGCATGAAGCACAGTGACTATTTTCAAGTACGTGGCATCCACGTGTTCGTAAAATTATTACTTCGCGCATATCTTAAAATTAAAATTAACTGTTAAAACTCTTTAATTAATTATTTTACTAACTTAATTATGTAATTATAAGTATTAAATGCATTTTTTGTAAGTTTCAAGCGATATGAACGACAGTGACTCGGCACATTTTTGGCATGAGGCGCTTCCGCGCTTCATGCAAACTGTGCTTCGTCGCTGTCATTCATATTGCTTGAAACTTACAAAAAAGCATTTAATTCTATAGTATAAAACTACTTATGTGATATGTACTGACCAAACAATCCAGAAAATACATTTGTAATGTTGCAGTACTAACAATTGGTGCATTCCACAAACATTTTCAGCCCCCCCCCCCCATTCTAGGCTATTTTCCGATTTATACAAACGTAGAGAAGAAATATAGTTTTTTGTATAGTGTGTTTTTACATTTTATATAATGTTGTAGGATCTGTATATTTTAGACAAAGGGCCTAGGTAAAGGGATTTGAAGAGCATTGTTCCTATAATTTGGTCAGATATTGTTAATTTATATTTTGATCAAAAGATGAAATAAAAACCTTCTTTTTATGAGTTAATTTTGATAAATAATCTCGTGTAAAGTTTGTCCTATTTTTCCCCATACCAACGCAAAATTAAACTGTTTCTCAAATTACGTGTTTATACACAAACCCGATTAAAGTGTTCAATTGAAAATTTAATTATGAAGCATACCTGTACTGACAAGAAATTGTCGGCAAGTGATTAAATGGCTTTTAGAGATATATGAAAAAGGTCTTTTAATATACAAATATATATTAATAATATTATTTTAATGTATGAAAAATGATTTCATAAATGTGGGAAGCTCAAGAAGTCTTTAAATTGACAGTTTATTTATAAGATGGATGGCAACTGGAAATGTCAACCTTAACAGATACATGTACATATGATTTTACAACTAGACATTATTTTACTTCATATTGACAATAGTTTATTCAGATAAAAACGTACGAAATATGTGACAACAATATATATCCCCAACGTAACACGAAATGGCATGTATCTGTACATACAACTCTTAATTTAATCTTATAGTGGTAGGGATAAATTTAGTATTTGCAATGTTTTGTCCTTCCATCAGTGAAATTTTAACGAACGCTGCTGCAACATACCTGGAACCACCGCTTGCATTGTGTCCAGCCCCTAGACCACTCGGCCACTAAGGTTATAAAGCTTTTGCATGTTTTGGTGACCGTATTATGTCTTCCCATATCAACGTTTATTGAGAAAGGTTCATGAATTATTGTTGCGTATAGCTGGTATTTTTCATTATGCTGTAAAGGATCCCTTATTTCTACTTAATACATCCGTATAAATGCCGTTTATATAAACGTCTTGCCCTCTCCCATAGGCACAAACACTCTGTCCCGGATAGGCACCCGGAGTATAAAAGAAGCCAAAATTGTGACCACCATGTTTGCCGTGTGGTGCTAGCCTTGTCGTTTGATGGCAGGTACCTGCGAGGTGGAGAACCGCATTTCTCCGAAAATGTGGTTGATGCCTGCATGTGTATGTGGTCTGACGACCTACGTTACACGGAATTACAGAGATACAATCTTGTGACTGTGTGATTCCGTGGAGCGAACTAATGGGATATTCATGGTTTTACGCTATATATACATGCATGGAACCGAAGCTGAGCTGGTCCTGAGTTGAGCAAGACGGGAGGTCGACTTGGACCCTGTCGAACAATCGGCTGGTCATGCCGAACCCTACTTGGTTCTAAATGTTAAGTCAGTTTTTTCATTTTTTTTTCCTCAATTGATTTGGCTAGTCTCTATCTTTTGAAATTCTAAAGTTCAGTTTGAAAATCAACATATTTACGCATCAGTTCTACAGTAGAGGTGTAAAATGTTTACTGTTAATGTTATTTTCTTATTTCTATTCCTTGTGGAATCTTGTAGAAGGCTGTGGCGAGGGTCAATCATGTACATGTTATTTCGGACGGTTGTTAGGCCGGGTTACCCCTGTCACCTTTGTGAAATTCTCTATGTGAGTATATTGTTCTGGTTTCCCTGGTATTTTCGAATACGTAGAAGTGTATGTATCCTGTGTTTCAATTGTCGTACTGGATTTTTTAATCATTTCAAAAATGGACGTTTTTTGCAGTTTCCCCGCGAGTTGACACCATGGTTGTCTCTCCGCGGCGGTCGGGAAGCAAGGATATGAATCAATATCAATCACCATGATTTCTTAAAATCAACAACAAAATAAAACCAGACCTAGCAAGTCCAATAAACGAAAAATTTCCGATTCCAGTGACGATGAGTGCCTTCCAATCAAAATTCTAAATAAAGGTTCTGACAAATTTCCTAAGTTTACTGTTTTTAAAAGTCTGAATGGAGAAAAACTTCTTACTAAAATCTCACCGTTTGTTATTCACAAGACTATTCAAAGTATCGCCTGAGAAATTAAAAAACGGCAGTATTCTCATAGAATGAAATAAGTCTTTCGTTTCATTTCGTTGGCCAAGGTCTTGTCTGTTTTCCGACTTAACGATTTCTGTCTGCCCCTTTGGTACACAAATGTATCTTCGAATTCCTTATAACACAAATCTGCCCCTTTGGTACACAAATGTATCTTCGAATTCCTTATAACACAAACAGTTTCAAAATCTTCTTTCTCTTACAAAAGTTTAGATATATCAATTACAGTTTAACATCATAGAACAGTAAACTATTGTCATGGAATCATTCGCGACAGAGATCACGACCTTTCCGATATGTCCGAACATGAGATTTGTGAAGAGTTGAAATCTCAAAACATAACGAAAGTAAAAAGATTTACGAAAAAGGTGAAAGCAAAATAATCCAACTTACCACTTAACTCCTTACGTCTGAACAGCTAACTGCGCTAAGTCACATATACCTAGGCCCTTACCGGATTAAAGTTGATACGTACGCCCCAAACCCTACCCGTTGCTTCAAATGTAAAAAGTGTGGACACACGAAGAGTTCCTGTAGGGGCATAGAAAGATGTGTCAAATGTTCCAGTGAAGGCCATTCCAGCTATGAAAATGACGGTAAGGTTAAATGTGCCAACTGCGGATTGAACCACACAAATTCTAGAAACTGTGAAATTTATAAAAAAGAAATGCAAATACAGAAACTTAAAACTTAAAAGAACATCTCCTATCAAGAAGCCAAAAAACAGATCTCTGCCTTGAATGACTCTACTCCGCCAACATCTTATGCAGATAAAGTAAAAGCTCCACTAACAACACGAACTTCCGAAAAACAGACACTATTTACCTGGCCGAACGGATGTCAACTTCCAATTTTGGTTTAAGATTTCAGTCTATCCGAAGTCTCATCTTCTAAAAGGAATTCGAAGATACCAAAGGGGCAGACAGAAATCGTATAGTCGAGGACAGACAAAACCATGGCCAACAAAATGAAACGAAAGACAAACATAGAACACACAACACTACACTGAAAA
>JAULBM010347651.1:0-12281 GCA_032357055.1 Geukensia granosissima | reverse complement strand
ACCTTAAAAATTAAGGAAGTACCGCTAAAATTAAGGAAGGGGCGAGGAGATTAAGGAAAAGCGTTTACTAGTGATAACTTACATTGGTTGGTATTGAATATTGCATCTAACCAACCTTACAGATAAGTGGTATTTTTATTCGAAATAGATTCTTAACGCAACAGCAAGCTTCTTGCAGTTTTGATAACCATTTTTGGAAACCAGCTGTCCAAGAATTATTTGGCATCTATGTAACCTTTACTTGTTAGACCAACAAATGCATCAAGACCCCCCCTGGGGTGTATGGGGACTTGTTGGATGGCCATATCCTGTGAAAAAACACAAACTAATGAAACATTTCCAGTTTTCTGTCAATAGTTGAAAAATATACCCTAAAAAGCTCAACATTCCCCAAAATGTCATTTGTTGTCTAGGATAGGCTGATATTTTGACCTCAAATATGTTGAACTATGGACTTAACCCAACTTTTTTATACAACCCGAAAAAGTTGTGTTTCTATTATGTTATGGCAGTTTTTTCTGTATCAGACAATGCGTCTTCTTTTGGTGGATACAAAGGTTTCTGCAGCTTATTTTATGTTAAGGTCAACTAATTGCAGCCAGATTTTGTTGGAATGGTTCTTCCATGGTCCTCTACAAAAATTGTGTCCAGCTTCACCACCTACCAACCATGATTGCCTCCAAAGCTGAACAAAGTTAAACATAGGACCCTTTGGGAAATTCATTTGAAAATCTTATATGAAAATATTGAGCCAATTGCCACAAAATCCTGCCACAGCCAGATTAAGTTTAGTATAGGACCCTATCGAAAAGTTCATTGAAATATTCTTCCGAAATTATGTTCTACATCCCTGCCTGCCAATTAGGTTGGCTGCCACAGCCTAACTTGTTAAATTGGACTGTAATGGAAATTCACTTAGCATCTTCTTACTACTGAACCAGTTATCCCTTCCCAAAATTTTGTACAACATTCATTCCTATATGGATCAGTGATGAATCTCATTCAGGTGAACAATACAGGCTCCTTTGAGCCTCTGGTTTTCATTTGATTTGTGTCATTGAGAACTTTCATTAGTATGTCAACAAATTTCTATCTCGGTGTTTTAGTAGCCAAAAGTGGAATTTCACAGTTACACTGCAGTTTATTTATTGAGATTAAAGGTATCAAAGTGGCTGAAAAAATACAATTTCCTGAATCCATCATGATACTGTGTCCATACATGTTCATTTGCACAACTTTCTATTGTCAATGGGCTGCCTTATTTAATGCAAGCATGCTAACCATTACACCACCAAGGCCATCTTGTTACATATATGCATCACTTCATAAAGCATGGTTCGGAAGACTGAGACCATTCTACTTGAAGTGCCTATGGGCTATCAGTCTGGTTACCATGACAACCAGAATGGACAAGACATGGTCGAAACTACCACTTTTTCACCGGTGGTCAGAGTTTGGACCAACCACCCACACCCTCCACCCATCTCCTTTCAACCACTATTCCATCTCACTTCTTTACCGTTTTAAAAAGTTGCTGCATATTTTATATCATTTTATCAGTGAAACCGGACTCATTTGAATGAATTCGCAAATAAAAGAAAATTGAGGATTTTCACAAATAAATTTGGTAATGAAAGTGTTAACCTACTTCGTTAAGATAATTGTCTGCTTTGACTTAAATGATAAGGAATAACTGGTGTCACAATTTCAACAATCCTTCTGTTTCAGAAAATGAATATATTTTGTTTATGTTTTCGCTGTTTGTTAACAATAACAATACATATTTACTACTTGATAACTCCCAACCAATCAAATAAACTAGCTGCAAAGAATTGTTGGTTACTATATATCTTTAAACTTGGTTTTGGAAATTTTGTCAAATTCTCTGGACCAAAGTTAAAAAAAAGATAATTTAATCGTTCATTTTCTACTTTGGGTTAATAAAACTTTCTGAAATATGAAATATTTATTCAGAATGCTCAGATTTTGTTATTACAATGTATCGCTCCTTTCTTGAAAAATTAATTGTCTGAATAGTTATCATAAGACCAGTTAAATGTTTGCCCCTTAGGGTTTGCCAATCACACTCATTTTGGAAATTATAAACTATCTCAAAAATAGCTCAAATACCAAGTAAGTTCAATACAACTATTTGGAAGTGACAAATAAGCACTCTCTGATTGCTGAATTAATATCTTCTTTATTTATTTGTATATTGTTCAATTTATATTGGTAAATCTCAAAGATTTAAGTCAAGCTTTACCTCTACTAAAATTATTGGAATCTGATTGGTCAGTTACTTGACATAATGTTATGGTGGAAATATGTATGTACATGCAGAATTTCTGGGTGTTTAAGAATAATGTCACAATGAAAAGCATAACTGTATCATTTTTTTACAGATTTTCAGAGAAAGAACAGAGTTACTGGGTAAGTATTTAGAAACTGTTATGTATATTTATGTATGTGTAATTAAGCTGTTTTCAATTGCTTAATGTATTTATAATATAGGATGTATATATGTAGTTACTGATTTTGTTTTGTCCGAAATTGTTAAGGTGCTGAAGGCATTCGAATAAAGAAAATGTTGTTCTGCTACATGTAGATTTTGTGCTTTCCTTGATCTATAATCTTAACGGAGGAACGGCATTCCTTAATGACATGGTGAAGAAACCCAGAGGTCTCTCTTATTCATAATTGTTTAGAACAATTTAGGACTGAATAATATTACAATCTATTGAAATATAAAATGTGACGTCAATGATTTTGACGGAGGAGAACCCCGTTTTTTGGATCCTGAAGCGTGGTGGAAACATTGTTCCTGTGCATGGATTGAAAAACCTGCAGAGCTTGTGTTTTATGATATGTTTATATTTGCAAACATTTCAGTTGAAATTTATATTCAGAGGTATAAATGATCTATTGGTATATGAGTGTGACACGTCAGAAAACACATTTTTAAATTGAGACTGAGCTTGCAAAGCCCCTCATTCTAGTGGAATTCTCTAATAATATAGCAAAATATATCTGGAAACCATAAGTGATTGGTATTCGAATCCTAAAAAAATATTTTGACTTATCAGACTTCTTGTTTCATGTAATTGAAGACTGTAAAAACACAGATTTATAATGAATGTGATATTTATCTCATTTTTGGTGTGACTGTCTGAATGTGACATTTATCTAAATTCTTGTCACGTTAAATTTTAGCTGGTTATGATTTGAGATTGATGGAGATTTGTGACTGCAGTAATATGTTGCGAATAAATGAGATTTTTCCCATTTCTGGTGTATATATATCTAACTTTTTACGTGTTTAATGTGAATTAAGAGTAGAATTTTCAACATGTTTCTTGGTACGTCCACACACACAAAACAAGCCTGTCATATTATGTAAGATCTATCTCATTACTACGCGATTTGTTTCTATGAAACTCTAAAGTGAATGTCTCCTAATTGGCAGGAGGACAACTTATCAATCCTTTCAGACAATTTTCTTCTCAATAAATTCAGCAAGGAACCTGAACCATAGTATAGGGTTTTTACTACAGCATCAATGATTCATTTTTTGTTTCCATAGGTTCAATCTACTTACACACCTATACTTGTCCATTCACATTGAGTACCGACAATTGCTTCTGTAATTATAAATCTTGTGCCAAAGTAACTAAATTCATGAAATTTGAACCTTCCTATTCCGCGCCAATATCAGTACCTGCCCATTCAAAATTTGAAATTCAAACTTCGCCTTTTTTACCGAGGTACATTTTAAACACAATACCAGTCCAAAAATTATCAATGGAAGGATTAGTGATTTTTCGAAGATATGATGATACCATATGCATCCCTGTTTTTGGCAGAGTTCGAGTCTTAAGCTGTTTTACATCACATTCTTCCTGACAAAAATGCAAGAAAAATTGCTGCATTTTATTTACATTTGTGTTCCAGCTTTGGTCGGGTTTAATTCTCTTTCAAGTGATAGTAAAAAAGAATGGGAAGAAATCAAAGAAACATTTACTTCAAATATGTTAATTTAGACTGGCGTATTATTCCAGCTGATTTGTTAGAGAGCATAATATTTGAAACAATTAAGTTGGGTCAGGGGCAAGCTTTTGATGATTCTATACACAAAGACAAGACAACAATCTTACGTAAACAAGACCATGGAATTTTTATTAAATTCATTGACTAATTAGCATTTTTTGTAAGGGTCGGAAACCATTCAGACAGTTTGAGAGCACTTTGCACTGCTAAAATGGGAGGCATATGGTTATAGGTCAGAGGGATCGAGTGCCCCTTGTAGCTGCTGTGAAACCAAAGGTGAATTATAAGGCATGTGCTAGTGTACACGATTTGCAAAACTTGTAATCGTCATTAGTTTCCGAATTAGAAGTTCAAATAAGAACCCTTGTCCAAGGCATTTCTAAGCTTTCAGCGG
Source organism: Geukensia granosissima (assembly GCA_032357055.1). Taxonomy (NCBI): domain Eukaryota; kingdom Metazoa; phylum Mollusca; class Bivalvia; order Mytilida; family Mytilidae; genus Geukensia; species Geukensia granosissima. The sequence goes on along the minus strand of JAULBM010347651.1, from coordinate 7,843 downwards.
ACTTTTCTAGGGCAGGCACATCAATAAAAAGCAATGATAATAAAAATAGCGGCACCACTTTTAATCATTCTGAAACTAGAGATTCTCAGACAAACTGAAATGCCTGTCAAATTGTCAAGCACCAGGCCATTTTGCGTGTGCATGTAATTGGAATAACCAAGGTACTATTGGTGAGTCTTTTCCATGCAGAATTTGTGGACAGACGGAACAAAAACCCACAATGTATAAAATACAGGTCCCAGGAAACCAAAGGAACCTGACGCTTACTAGGCCAGAACCTCGGGAGTAAACACTTTGCAAAATCCACAATTAAACTAATCTAAAACTTTTTGACACTCAAAATGTGAGATGTCTTCTGCTAATTGTATTAAAACAGATTGATAGGTATCCTGAGTCGCAAAGTTTTGTCAAACTTCTGTTCTTGCCAGTAAAAATTGCAAACACTGAAGTTCCTGCATTGATCGTCACTGGGAGATGTATAAATATTTAATCTAGACCTTTCACATTTAGGTTTTAATGCATTTAGTGACACAATAACATAAGCTAACAATCAAAGTATTAAAATTTTAGGTGCTTGTGGTATTTAAATATCGACAACTTGTGGAGAAATTGGCTGCGAGACAAAGGTGTTACTTTCAGACGATAGTCGGTGGCATAAGTTTATTTTAAAGCTCTATATCTCTGGAACTTTTAAACCTAGGAGAACCAATTTTGATGTGCATATAGTTCATGTTTTGAAATTGTTAACTAACCACATGACATTTGTCCGTGATCTCATTTTATGGTTCAGTGACTTTAACACATAGGAACCAAGTTTGCGTGCTTAGATCTTAGATTTCAGTATCAGTAAATCCTAGGTCAACAATATTTGACATGCATATGCATCATTAGGATTACATGTAAGTCTGACATACTTTTTATGTCCTTGACCTAATATTCACAGCCCATTGACTTACTCAGGTATACATGCTTATATCATTTCTAAGTAACAATATAGATAGTAGATCAACAATATTGGGCTCGAACATACATTATTAGGAATGCATGTCAGTCTGGCATATGTCTTATGTCCTTGACCTAATTTTCATGGTCAATTGACTTACTCAGGTTTTTATGCTTAGATCCATTTCCTAGTAACTATACACAGCAGATCAACAATATTGGGCATGAATATACAATAAGAATGTGTGTCAGTCTAGCATATGTCTTATGTCCTTGACCTAATTTAATGGTTTATTGACTTAAGTCAAGTTTTTAGAATTAGATCCATTTCTCAGTAATAATACATGGTAGGTCAACAGTATTGAATATGCATATGGATCATTAGAAGCAAATGTCACTCTGAAATATGTCTGATTTCTTTGACCTTATTTTCATGGTCTATTGACTTCGTAAAGTTTTTATTTTTAGATCCATTTTTTATAACTATACATGGTAGGTCAACAATATTGGGCATTCAAATACATTAATTCAGAGTACATTTCAGTCTGACAGATATCTAATGTTATTGACATAATTTTCATGGATAAGTGACTTTGTAAATTTTTCACATTCAAGTCTATTTCTCAACAACTGTTATATATAGACCCACCATATTTGGTCTTTAGTTAGATTTTGTCGTGTACTTGCTAGTCTGTTGTAGACCATTTGACCTTGACCTCTTTTTCATGGTCCATTGACTTATGGTTAGTTTATGTGATACGATTATTTTTCAGTACAGACACATGATTGATCATCATTATTTGGGGTGCAAATTCATTCATTGGGGTACCTGTCAGTCTGCTATATCTCATATGTCCTTGACCTTGTTTTCATGGATGAGTGATTTTGTAAAATTTGCAACTTGTTTCCACATGTAATTCCATTTTGTCAATAACTATGACAGGCAGACTCACTATTAGGACAATATTTTGTCAATGGATAGTTTCTAAGGTGTATACATGCAAGTCTGCTTCATGCATGTCATGTCATTTGATGTGAACTATTTTTATAGTCCATCAACTTTGATCAAGTTTTCAGAATTAGGACTTCTGGAAATGATATGATAGGAAAACAGTATTTGGTCTGCCAATTTATTCTTAGGTATTACTTTGTAAATTTTGCTACATGTTATCACATTAAAGTCCATTTCTCAGTAAGTCAATAACTTAAGTTTAGTCTGTTAAGCACATCATACATTATATGAACTGATGTTATGACATACCTATGTTAAATAAGGCTGGTGTGTGTGTCCATGTATTTATAGGGTCCAAGCTGTTAGTGTCAACACTTCTATTGCTGTGAGATTCATCGCACCATTGAAGTACATTGTGGTGTTTAATTCATGAACTGTTATATATAAACCTATTTTTTTTTTAAATATTTGCATGCAAATCCTTTCTATTGCCATCAGTTAAACCATTGAAATGCATTATGGGAATTTTGATATCAGCCAATGAACAACTAGAAATTTTTCACACAAAATTGTAGTAGAAAATTTTAATCATGCCTCGACATCTAGCAAAGAATTCTGCTCAAACCGGTGCTAGGGGAAATAATCTCACATATGGGACAAAATATCAAACATCTACATGGTCATCAATCATGACACATTTGTAAATACATAAATCTTTAATGCATTGTGGATACCTCATTATTTGTTAACTCAACATTCTGATATTACGTGATTACTATATGCGCATTGATCGTGAAAATGGTTTTGGGGGAATATTTTAGATTTATATAAAGGTGTAAAAGATTATAAATAAATTCTATATACAAAAATGTGTAAGATTAATGAGAATGTAGTAGGTAATGATTTAAACTGATAATATGAATTATGTTTTATTTGTTTGATTGGGGTTTAACACCACTTTCAATAATATTTCAATATAATTTAAATGATGCAGTGAACAGCTGGAGTAATTAAGCTGTACTCTGAAGCTATCAGTGGTAGGAAACTGAATTATTTTAAGCGGGGTAATTGTAACAGTGACTTCTATCCGCCACAAAACTTCTTTCCAGTTGGATATAAATACCCAAGGATATAATTTCCACTTCTAAAATACACTAGGGAATTCACGTTGACGGAATAAAGTGCACTAGTTGTTTTTATCCGTTAGACAGAAACAAACAGGTTAACCGGAGCCTTTACACCAGGAATGAAACTACGCTTACATAATTCCGTTGTGGTATAGTAAAAGGAGAGAATGAGTATTTATAAGTGTCTATACAGGTTTGAATATGTCTGTATGTGTATGGATGAAGTTTTCTTGTACATAAGTCTGATGGTAATAGAATGGTGCTTGGTGGGATGGCTACCAGGTGATGTGTGATCTCATCACATCATTACAAGTCTAGTTTTTAATCTGTGTTCAGAAAGTTGTTGCCTATTTAGATTTTATAGCATTGTTGAACGCGCATTGAGCAGCTTGCCTCTGGACCATCTCTATTGTGGAGATAGATTCTTACAAATTGGAGTCCCAAACTGAACAAGAATATTCTAATTTGGGACAGACCAGTGATTGATATGCCTGGTATTTGATCTTTTGGTTTGATGTTTTGGGGTTTCTTTTAAGGAAGGCAAGCATTTTTTTTACCTTTTGCTGTGATGACATTGGTGTTTGTCCCACTTTAGATTTGACTTCTGTGAGGTATAGATATTTAGCCGAAGAAACAGATTCAAGGGTATGGCTATGGAGGATGTAGTTGTTATTTTCAACAGGTACTTTTTTAGTCATCACTGACAGAACAGTACATTGGTCTTGGTGAAAGGCCATGAGCCAGTCCAGTTCCCACCTTGCTGCTGCGTCGAGATCTTATTGAATTTTTTACAGTCAGATTAAGATTGACTGGTCTGTAAATGATGATGTGTCGTCTACAAACAGTAGGTAAGGTGGTCTGAGAGGTCATTAATATTTACCAGGAACAGGACCGGTCCAAACACTGTACCTTGGGGTACACCAAAGAGTAAAACATCTGAAAAAGTTTGAAAAAATTGTTAACCACAAAACATTTGATTTTATGAAAAAAATCTATTGTCTGTTGAAGTCTCTAAGTTGCAAACTTTTCAACAGACTGAAATGCACAAAGGAATGTATTGAATCAAAATGAAACAGCTTGAATGAGATCCCAATTGGTACTTGAACAACAGTACCTCAAATTACTGAAATGCGTCTAATTTACAAAAATAATCCAGTTTATCAGTACTTTGCAGCAAATGCCTTTGATCTGGACTAACAGATAACTGCTGTACAAGTCTACAGGCACATATAAAATTATTATTGGCTTCTTTTGAAGGATAACTTCATGTTGTCAACAATTTACATTGGATGCTTTGTCTTCATGCGCATATTTCAATGAATGCATGGAATAGATCCGAGGTCATTCATTAACTGCACTGTGTCTTGTTTTCATACGTTAAAATGAAGTAGATATTGTGTTATATGATGTAAAATGTGACATTTTCAGCCTGAGAATTTTAAAATTACCAATAAGAAGAATATAGGACATTTGTTATCTTGTACTGATTTTATTAAGAAAAATATTCAGTGAGCCCAAACTAAAAGACATTAAAATTGGTTTTTGCTGTTTCTATTTCCCTATTTTTATAGCTGTCCAATGGACTCTTATATTGAGCAATATGTTATCAGAAAAGCATTTCAGGCTCCTGAGAGCCTCTAGTTAAAAGTCTATTTCAATGTAGCCCCAGTTCAATCATAAATATTGGAAACGTGAAAGATGATTTGGTGTTCTATTTCCTAAAACCTTATATAAACCATACTGATTTTTTAGATGTAATGATAAATATAAAGAATTTTTTTTAGAAATTGCAAGTACCAGACTTCACGCAATCCCAGATGACAAAGTTCTACATAAACTATCTCAAGAAATAGGAAACTGTGCAGTTCATCTAGGAATTGAGCTTAGACTTGATATCACAGATGTTGAAGCTGCCCTCTTTACTCATCCAAAGAACATGTTTGATCAGACATATGAAATACTGTTAAAATGGAAAGAAAAGAGCAGATCAAAAACAGTGTTGACTTTAATGCAAGCTCTTCAACATACCAGACCAAGTGGGATAGCCATTTTAAAGGATATGTACAGTACTACTGTAGGAAGTTCTATGTCTAACAGAGGTAATGTTAATATGAAATCCTTAATGGACTTTTAATCAAAGTTTAGATGTGTTGTTAACCTGAAGAAAAATGGTAGATCACCTCTATTTTTTCCACTGGGCACTGGAGTGTTCTAAAGAGCTTGACCCAAAGAGCTCACCCAGCGCAATCTCCAGGTAGTGGATAGGGGAGCACTCTCATTGGGGGCTGCCAGGTTATAATACCGAAAGCCTGGTCTAGGAGCATAGTTGGTGACTTGCATGAGTGGAGAATGGCATCCTCAATGCATATGAAAGATCCCTTTTATAGATTTCGAAAAAGAGCATGCTTATGCTGCTACAAAAGGCTCAATCATTTCTTCCTACCCATTCCTCCCATTATAGAGTGGCAGTCAAGCTGTTTCCTGTAAATGTTGTGCCTCATCCCTCCCCAACTTTTGGTAATTTTGATAATGGTTCAACTTATTTTCATTTTGAATGTGCATGAAATATTTGCCACTGTTAAGCAACCATCAATCATTCTACTCTTTACTGAATCCAGATGGCCATCATGGAAGATTCTTGTTTCTGATTGGCCGATACATTAACAATTTTCTCCTCTGAAACCACAAACAGTATTAATATATTACATTTAGAAAAACGCTTATATAAGAATAAGAATGATTTATTGTCAATCAAGATGTCCATAAATGAGCTGCATAATCCTGTTTTAGTCCCATCCCTATAGAATAAAACTTTTTTTTTCCATAGGGGTGGGACTAAAACAGGATTAATATAAAAGCGTTTTATATGCATCACAATATGTGAAAGAAAACATACAACTTTAACTTACTTCCTAATGCTCTGGAAAGCGTTTTCTTTTGGAAATATTCCACCAGCAAAAAGGGGCTTGTTTTGGGGGGAATATGCAAAAAAAATCAGCAAACGAGAATAACCTTGAGCTTTCACTTTGACTTTTCACCTTTAATTACCTTGACAGATAAATACAACAGCATATCAAAAGATTTTTCAATTTGATGGCCTTGACCTTTCAAATTAACTGACCTTTGCCTTTTGATTTGAATGTTCTTGACTTTTCTTAGCGAAAAAAAAAAATCAGCAAATAAAGAATGACCTTGACCATTTATCTATAAATGACCTTGGCATTTCACCTTAAACGACCATGACTTTAAAAGAGAATTAATACAACATATAAACAGACCTTTCCATTAAATGAGCATGACCTTTGGACCTTTAATATTGAATGAACAAATATTGACCTAACTTTTAAATACTTCACCTTTTATCCTACATGACCTTGACCTTTCACATTTATTGACTTTATCCTTGAAAATCATGAAAACAGCTGCCCTATCAATTTAATTGACCTTGACCTTTCACCGTGAAAGACCATCATATTTAACCTCCTGCTACAGTCTACATGTCTGTTGAAGTGAAACTTATTATCAATTAGAAGAGAACCAACAAATAGAAAATTGGTTGAAGTATAAACAAGATATATTTTTTTCAGTAACTAGATGGCAAAATTTAAGATTAAAAAGGACTTCCGGGAAGGGTGAAACGGCAGCTTAGTCTCCTGAAACTTTGCTTTGTTTCTCATAATTGGGAAAGATTCGTAACCTTTAGTCTCCAATTTATGTCCCATTTTCTGAACTTCAGTGAGAATCTGTCAAAACTATAAGTATCCCACTAAAGCCCAAACAACTATACATCAGTAGAAATAACATAACTGTATTATCTTACCACAGTTCATAGTGAGAGTGGTTAACAACTGATGTTTAGCATCCTGCTACTGTTCCAAATGTTTTTAACAAGTGGGAAAAATCAGCATGATTAGGGCCTTTAGTCTCTTACTTTATTCTAGCCTTCTCGACATGAGTGGGGAAACAACTGATGTTTAGTGTCCCACCGCAGTCTTACCTGTTTGTACAAGTTGGAAACATTACTTGCCTTCAGTGTCCTACTTCAGTCCCACCTTCCGACATGAGTGGGAATTTGTCAAGTCTATAAGTATACCACTCTCTCCACCTACCACAGTCCAGAGTGCAGTATATCTGACATAGTGAGATACAACCATGATATTTATGCTGATCTAGTTCATGTCAAATAAAGGTGATTTAATTATAAAAGAATTTTCCTCATATATTAATACTTGTTTTGAAATAAGAAGGAATAACCATCCAATATGAATAATGTTCCCTTTTACAAGGGTTTTCTTTTTTTTGTGTATGTCTTATACATGTTTATCTGTTATATTTAGATGGTGTATGCTTCTACCATGTTTGTGGGCACCAAATTGGTTAATAAATGATTACACACTTACTTACTTTAGTGTCACACCACAGCCCCAAGTCTTTTGTACAAGTGGGAAACATCAGTTAGCTTTCATCTCCCACTTAAGTCCCACCCTTAATCTCCCACTTTAATCCCACGTTCATAACATCAGTGATGAACATCATTGACCTTTAGTCTTTTACTTTATTCCCACCTTCTCAACATCAGTGATAAACATCATTGACCTTTAGTCTCTGACTGTAGTCCCACCTTCTCAACATCAGTGATAAACATCATTGACCTTTAGTCTCTTACTATAGTCCCACCTTCTCAACATGAGCAATAAACATCATTGAGCATTATACGAAAGCCGAGAAGGACCTTTCAAAATTCCAAATTCAGAATTCATGAAATTACCTACTCCCGCGCTTCTTTAATTCAAAATTCAAAATTCAGAACTCAAAAATTAAC
>JAULBM010347641.1:0-12281 GCA_032357055.1 Geukensia granosissima | reverse complement strand
TTTGTTGGCCATGGTCTTGTCTGTCTTCCGACTGAACGATTTCTGTCTGCCCCTTTGGTATCTTCGAATTCCTTTTATCCCAAGTTACTTGATCATGTTCCATTCATCTTTTTCTTGATGCTCTCTTTTTCCAAAATAATCTCAAAATGATTTCCTTTATTTAAAAATTTTCCGACTGGTATGGTTTTTCACAATTTTATGTAATAACCAATACCTGCACACAAAACATCATCATTTCACAACGTATTGTGGAACGAGTGTTTTTTTCAAATGTTTTTTCAATTACAAAATAATGTAATCTTTTTTTGTAGGGCCTTAATTCTATTTGACTGTGAATATTCAATAGCAGATGACTCACAAGATAATGATGATTGTAGAACACTTTTAAAGTTTGATTCAAATTACATTGTCGATCTCTCAGTTATTTTAAAAATATATTGTTTTATAAATGCATATCTTACAAATACGTTTTGTTTGTTTTCTTATAGTATATTAGATTCCGTCTTTACCATGCATTGAATACTTATTTAAAGTCACATTCATATAGTTTGGCGACGTAATCACTGAATATATCAAGAACCTCTGCCTAAGATATATATTATTTGCTTTTAGAACTTCGCAAAAATATGTACTTAACGCAAACGAGTGATTTGGTTCAGCAATACGAAATACATGTAACTGTTTGCAGGGTGTTTGCATGATTTAATTCTTTACAATCATAATGTCTGCTTTTTATTGAAGTTATATTAATTATGCCGTTTTAAGCTGGGCTAAGTTAAGAATGTAAGCACAATGTATCTTTATAATTAACAGAAATAAAAAAAAAAACAAACATGTATAAAAATTCGAAACCACATGACTTGTTGACTCCAAATTGTAAGGAGTTATTTCTGTATGACTTGATACTTGTATTCTGTTTTCCCGTCCTGAAATTTAAAGATACAAGCTCTAACGTACAGTTTCAAATCAAGTCACGTTGGAAAAATAATTTGACGTTTATTGTCCAAAAAGGAAATTGTCAATAGCTCGAGCTGCTTAAATCACTTAGAAGTATTCAAACATTTTGTTGATCTAAGAGTCTTCAACTGGTAATAGCAATAATATTTTTTTAATTGGGATATCTCGGTTCTCTCTCTTGATTTGACTTTGTTGTCTGCTTCAATGGTCAAAATATGTCAGTACAGTTTACACAAGAAATTAAAATGAGTCAAATGGGCCTAAAAATGACAAAGATTATAGTTTAATGATCTAGTACAACCACATGTCTCATGTGCCTGTCCCAAGTCAGGAATTGTGGTCATATGTTTGTCTTTGTGTTTAATATTTTGTTTCGCGTACATTTTTGATAACATTCAGGCAGTATTATTTTACGCCTACACACGGTTTATTGTTTGTCGCGATTTAGTGCTTTGCACAAGAAGTTGGTATTCCAACTTGTTGAAGGCACTATGGAGATCTCTAGAGTTGTAAATTCCCTTTGTTTTTCTCGTGTTTAAGGTGCAGTCTCTCTGACATATACCCCATATCTTTTCATTTTATAACACTATCATATTTTTGTCAAAATGAAAGTAATTTTAATACCTTACCCAACCCTTCAAAAAGAATAACTGGTTTGTGCTTAGTAAAATCTGATTATACATTTTCTGAAAGATAATACATTTTTCTTTATTTTCTACTGCTATGGTAATAAAATTAATTTCCAAACAATGCTTTAGTCGAAATGGTAACGATAATTTGAATACAATCGTATAGTACAATCATAACAATATTTCTATTAACGTGTTAATTTGACCATTAAATTTTTTCCGGATTGCCTTTCACTAAAGGACTAAGTTCGGAAACCTGAAAATATGGAAAATTTTACTTTGAATAAATCCTTAAAACAAGACTGTGGTACGTTTGAGGGAACTTTTGCCTTAAAAAATCGGCAAATTATTTCGTCTAAAAATATCGCATAGAAGTAGTATAGTATCCAAATCGATGACGGGTTTTCATATTTCTTTGGAAAACGTATCATTTTTTCATCTTTAAATGTTGATTACACCTACGCGCAACGCCTCGCCAGAATGATTCTCTTTCCGAGCAATCTTGTTTTTATTCATTGATTGTTTGTCAAAACTAATTTTTTTCTGGCGAGGAGGTTGTGCCCGCATACGAAAATCGGAAATTTATGTGATAATTCTTATCCAGATTTTTACACTCGGGTCACCGAATTTCACTTCGCCACTTGAAATTTTTTGTGTGTAAACAATGAAGACATGCCTTGAGTCGTGTATCAGAAATGCTACAATTTTCTAGCTGATTGAGTTAGAGGTATAAACCTAAAACATCTCTATCTACATAGAGAATTGTATTGAATACGCTGTGGTCACAACAGTGGCGAAAGGTTGTCGCCTGCACGCTACGACTGAATCTTGTCCGAGTTACGTCATCATTGCCCCAAATTTTACAAAACATATATTTTAAATCAACTCAAACGGTTATCCAGTGCAATAATAGCAATTAGCAACATACACTCAAAAGACAAAGATGGGGAAATGTAATGGAGTCCCCCCATCCGAACACCCCGATAGATGTACATTGTAGCTGAAGACCAGCTCAATAGGTCCATGTGTTGTTTTTTATATTTGCAGAGCATAGATCTGCAAATATATATCTAAAAAACAATTATCTGCAGAGCTACGGTTCCGCAGCTAGACACAGACCATGAACCAACATGATAACTTCAAAGGCACATATACAATGTATGATTTTTTATTGTTACCTTACTGATCTCTATTGATAAATAGATAACCAATAAGATCATTTTGTGTGGGCCTAAGTCGTTGGCTAATTTTGCAATTAAAATATTATTTAAGAACCACTTCAATATATAGGGGTTTATCAATTTGTTCAATAGGCAGCAATTGCTGTAATCCATAGATTTTTCCTCAAAATTACGACATCACAAAGCAAATGTCCTGATCTCACAATGAAAAAAGTTTAGGTCACAGTTTTTTAAGGTCAAATTCACAGATTTCTAAACAGCGATAACTTCTATAGCACTTTTACTATGAGACTAGTCTCTTTACATTTTACAAAATTTAGCAATTCGTAATTGAGGGTGGAACACCACTCCTTTTGAAAAGCTCTAAATAACCTCAAATAAAAAATGTCTTCAGGACCAAATTCAACTATTCAGGACCATGAAATGTAATAACGGATATGCCAAACTGCTCTTAAGTTAGAGACATGTATGCTAAACAAGATACATTGATAAGTAAATCAATAAAAAATGCACTCAAATAAGCATTGACCGGTATTTTGTCAGTTAAAATTGCAAAATGTATACGTTTTGTTCGTAAATATACAATTTTAATAACAGGGCTCTTTAGACCGCGAGTCAATGAGTCCTGAACTCATTATTTTCCAAAAATGGGTATTCCCAAGATTTTATAAAAAATCCTGTAGCTCAAGTCAAATCCACAATTCGCATTAACATTTTCCCAAATAATACTATGACATGTGCAAATACTTTTAAAATGTTAAGGAAGGTAATTTATAACTACTCTGTTTTATTTAAACGCAAGGCATACAATTTGAGTTTTGGCTAAAATTGCTATAAATCTTTAGGCGTGGACCATTTATAATTGGTAATTGATATGGGGGCCTGGAATTTGTATGCGGGTCAGAAAATATTGATGGCAAGATTTTTATAGGGACAAAATCAGAGTCAGAATTTTTTTCTAAAAGATTCCAGCCCCCCCCCCCCGAAAATCAAATGGTCCGTGCCTTGTTTTTGGAAAAATATGGTGGTACATGCACGAGTTCAATGAATCTATTACGTGTCATAATTACCTACATATCTCTATAAATAGCTCTGGTGATAATATTTTGCCTTTTAATGTCAACATCTAGGAAATAACATGCATTAGAAAATGAAATTCCTTCCATAGATCATCTTAGCACAGCAAGGTCAAGATCAAGAATATAATAATCTCATATCCATAAATTGGTCAGCTTGGCCTGCAGTTTCAACCTAATTAGGTCCTGATAATCGTTGTATTTGCGACAAAAAGTCGGGGAGGTGAGACATTAGTAGGCTGTAGCGGCGGCGGCATCAATTATTATAAATAATGGGAAATTGTGATGAGTATCTAACGGCTAATTTACACTTCCAAAGCGTTCGTCGCGCAACATAACACGAAAATCACTGGGTGTTTTATACTTCTCATAGTTAGTTTAAACTTTAAATCTCGGGTAAAATCGTCCGACATCATGCGGTAGACGCGCGACGTTCTTGCGACAGTCGTGAGATGTCGTGCGACAATCGCACAACGAAGTTTAAATGAGCCCTTAGTTGTAGATCGATATATTTATATATTCTACAGTATCACCAATAAAGGTACAGCGCAAATCAACACTTAGTTGATGGCCCCATTCCCTTGTTGCATGAGCGACCACCCTAAGTTTCTCGCAAGCAGTTCTTACAGTCCCAACCTGTACTCCTAGCCACTTGCTATTTGGTATGGAGTTTTATGTAGATTCCACACCAACATGACAACCCTGTCCCCTGTGTTATGCATGAGCGATCAGCTAAAATATTTCCCAGTTTAACTGCGGGAACAAGTGATCATCGAAACTTGTTTTATAATTATTTGTTAATTTTCGGTTAAAGGTTTTGTCAGATTAAACTAAATATTTTACACTAACCACAGGATGAACGAGACACGAGGGTCCGAGAACCGCATATAGTTTTTGATTTAAGATATAGGTACTAGCAGTAGATCAAAAGAATTTGACAAGAACCTTTTTAGATAACGCTCTGATTTTAATATTTTCAGTTTGATTGACAATGTAGGTTTCCTCGTTTATATAAATATTTTAATATCATGAATTTTTCAATAATTATATAATGTTCAAAAGGAGATGTGTATTTACCCCAACACTTATTCAATTTTTGCAATAATGAATAAACCTGTTTTTGCAATAATGAATAAAACATGGTTATTCATATGATTGAAATAAATATCATTTGTCATTAATTTGTATTAAACAGCGTTTGTTTTAATATTTTTAATTGATTATTTCTAAAAATATGATCTTTTTCATTAAAGGGGTATTTTTTAACTAAAAAAAATACATAAAAAGTTTTTTTTCAACTATTATTGAAATTTTTATAAAACTATTATTGTAATAAATATTTTTGTCACTCATTTGAATAATACGGCGCTGTTTTTCTTTTTAATTGGCCATTTCCAGAAATATGAGATTTCTCATGAAAACTTTATTTTTACCCCCAAATCAACTCAAATGTTGCACATTTGATAAAAAATACGTTTTATAAAAACTATATTGAAATAAATGAAACTTGTCATTCATTTGAAGTATACTGGGTTGCTTTCATTTTTAATTGATTATTTCCGGAAATATGAGTTTTCTCATTAAAAATGTATTTTTTACCCCAAAACTTCCTCAAATGATGCAAATGTGATTAAAACCCTTTCTTTATATGAAAAATATAATTGACAGAAATGTCCCCTTTCACTTATTTGAATTATACGCATTGTTTTTATCTTCAATTGATTATTTCCAGAAATATGTGATTTTTATTTTAAAAAATGTATGTTTACCCAAAAATGAATTAAAAGTTGCCAACGTGATTAAAAACTATTATCTATATGAAAACTGTATTTAAAATATATGTTTTTTTCTTCGTTAATATTATACAGCGTTGTTTTCAGTTTTTATCTATAATTTACAGAAATATATGATTTTTCATCAACTTAAACACTTTTGTCCCAAAACTCGTAAAAATTGAAAAAAAATGAATAAAAATTGTATTTTGTACAACAGTCAAGGTTATTTCATCAGAATATCACCAAAAATTCCATTTTCAAGACAGTGCCATTATTGGCCCTTCGTGAACCTAGTCCTTTATAAAAATAAGAAATCTGACCAATAATTCAAATATAAGATAAGACGCATTTTAAATTGAGATATACACATTGTCATGGATTTGGGGCATTCGTATACAATGACAAATCAGTGTAATTGCTAAGTACAAAACCAGAAATAATCCAGTTGTCAACGTGAATCAAAGAAATAACACCGATCCTGCGACAGAAAATAATTTAGCATTATTGAAAGTGTCCGCTATATCATTAACAAAACATGAAAATGTTTATTCCAGTCCATGTTTTTTAATGTTTATAAATCCTCTACAAGTTAAAAAGCCCTGCATTGGTTTTCACAAAAATTCATAAGTCTAAGATTGATTGTAAGTGTAGAAACCTCAAAGGAAAACTTATTGTGACGTCATAATTAACGACAGAAATTACACTTACGACATTTTGTAAAATTGACAGCTGATGCTTAATAATGTCAGTTCAGAAAAATTTCTTAAACACACCAGCACATAAAGTTTTCAATATGGAAAATATTTGTATTTCATACAATCAGATTGATGAAACCTAGTTATTTTCCCAGTTTTATCAAGGATCTGATGTAGAGCCAAGAACGTTGATAAACACCATTTTCAAGCTGTTTTAGTAACTTCATATTAAAAACGGGCCTATCAAATGAATCAATGTAAGCCCCCAAAAAGGAAACAGGAATAGGTCAACAAAGGCATTTAAAAGTATCTCAGTACACAAATACATGAAAGAAATGAAGATATAGGAACAAAAGGCTCGGTGGAAACTTAATTTTTCGATTCCCCCAAACACCTAGACTGCCTGAACTTAAAAAAAAATAACCGGCGACATTCTTGTCGTCACAAAAATGCTACATGTATAGCAATAAAACAATGCAACCACATGTTAACTGAGAATATCATTTGATTAAAGAAATTGGGTCAGAAGACAGACAAGAACTTGAAAATAATGTGAGGTCAGATGTTCCGGAGCTCGGAGATATCAAAGGAGAATTTGAAAATAGTTATGTCAAAACATGTCGTCAAAATATAGACCGGGTGTGTTTTGATTAGACCAGAAAAATGTTGTTGTATTGTTCATGTGAATAGCTCGTAAAAATTGTTATAATAAATATACATAGTCTTTATAAATAAACATTGTCTTTTTATCAATAATAGTCTTTATAAGATGATTTGTTAATTTAAGGTGAAAAAGAATATAATGTAAACAATTTATAATTAATCGTCAAGCTGCAATGGTTAAAGAGGGAGGCTCATTTTGCGCTGCATTTTTTTATGTCTAATGTGTTGTGATTTCACTGTAATACGTCAAGGCATATCCTAGTTGAAATAGATGTTGTTTGACTTTACATTCCATATTAAACATAATAAACTATGACGCTAAACAGTATCCTGTTGGAATGTCCATTAACATACTAGACAACTGTCATAAAATATAAATACAAGGATGACCTCATGTAAAACGTAGACATTTTTATATAAAAACAGAATCAACGTTCCAGGTGAATAAAGTTGTACCTGTCAACATGTTAAAATATATTGTTTGTCTTACATTGGCTGTGCTAGTACAGGTAGGAAATTTTTTATCTTTCTAATTTTTCATCTTTGGTTAATGATTTGCATTAAATTGTTTCGTTCTAATATCCAACGGCAACTATTCAGGCATCATTATCTGAAAAAAAATTAACTGTAATCCCTCAATTGTGATCTCCATAGAAATAAGTTTTAGTCTAGTGTAGAATACCCATGTGAGAGATCAATAGTGCATAATTCAAAGATACAAGACAGATATGAAACAAACCAAAGATAAAACAAAAACAAAAAGAACAAAGGCTTGGAATCCAGGCACACCTTCTGATAACATAATTGTTATGCGATACTCCGTTGTATGAATTCCAGTTTTTACAACTATAGGTGTCTGGTTACCCGTTGATCTTAGAGTTCTGGACCCGTAACTATGGAAATACGAAACGGATAAGAATAATTTAATTGCGATAAACCGATTCTTTCACACGTCTACACTGTTTTAGAAATCACACGTTAAACCCTCAAATACAGGAAAATAGAATGTTAGAACAACAGCGAGGCAACCTTTTTATTTTTGAATTCCTGTGCATACTTATGTTTTTCTCTCCACTCGTGTTGAAACCATGATTTTTGGTTTGTTAATTTCAACTACTAACAAGTTTCTTCGCATATCCCATTCACAGATCGGAAAGAGGAAGAGACAATTAGATCATTGCATGTAACATTTATGCTTTGAATATGAGAATATCTTACATTAATAGTCCAATCCAGTCTGCGTTAGAGAGGAACCCATACTTTTAGAAAGGGGGAGGGCACATATCTATTTGCCTGCATGCAAAACAAGTGCTAAACATCACTTTTGCATCTTCAAAAGGGAGTCTGGGCTCCATGGAACTTCTGGATCTGACCCTACGAGTGACTTAAATATGGCAAAACAAACTGCCTATTTCACTTTATATATTCCGTTTTGGGGGTAGATTTCCATTTTGTTTACATGTGCTTGAAAATACCACTTCCAAATCAAACCAGGATTCTACAGATCATCAGAAATAATTTAAATTCTTAACTCGAGAAGACTTCTTTGTATTGTACATGGTAGATATCCTTCCTTTGGCTGCCTATATTGGTTTGTTTGGATATGTATACACTATTTAACAATGTTTGTTTCTCAACTTTGGTAAGTGTACCCTTTGTGGTAGTATAAGTTCAATTCAAACAAGATTCCATTATGACAATTCTTTGTAATTCTAAGCATCGCTTTAAGAAGGAAATAATACTTATAAAATATTTCTTTTGCCTTTTTTCAGGCCCGCTCTCCACCACGGGGTAAGTCATACATTTAAATATTTAAATATTCAAGATTTCGTCGTGTGGATTAACACTATTAGAGGTACCTTTTTAAGCTTTTACGATAGCATTTCCGAAAGTGTCATGATTTCAATTGATCGATCAAATCAAATCATAAAAATCCAGATATGATGTTAATATCAAAAAGACTGCACTCCAACTACGAGAAAAATGGAGGGACTCTACTAATTTAGAGATTCTCTGCAAAATTGTATTATAGTGAAAGAATTCCTTAGTGTAGGGCAGTGAACTTGTTCGAGCGTTGAAACGATTGCTTAGTGTAAAAAAACGATTTAATCATTGAAACGACCTCTTTGTGTAGCACAATAAACAAGTTCAGGCGTTGAAACGATTTCTTAGTGTAGCGCAATAAACTATTGTGTTGAACCCAAGATTAAATAAATATAATCTTTATACATATAACCTCAAGCAAAAACAATTGAAAATTGGAGTTAAAATGCAGACGGAAGATTAAAATTTTCTGACGTAAGTTCCAGTCTAAATATGTATCATACACTGTCAACTTTAAAAATGATACATAGTGTGGAAAACGCTTTTATCTAAAATGGATTTTTTCAAACTATATAGGCCATATGTTACCATAGTAAAAGTTATTTGTTAATCGTGATTTGTATTTTTGAGAAAACAATACACATTGTTCCGTACAAACTATTGCAACAGGCGATTTTCATTACAATCAATGTTATTTATGACTTAAATGTTAAACGATCGAATGACAAAACTAAGGCTTATGAAGTATACAGCTATAAAACGCCCAAAATAAAACCGGTATTTGTAAAATTAAGATTGAGGAAAACTAACTAAGATGGTTTGCAATACCCCTTTATTAGTATCTGTGAATTGAGCGAAAACAGTTTCAATATTTGTAGCAACAAAATCAAAAAACAAGATTCAATGAACTGACTACAATGCTACATTTGTATCATTTGTAAAAAGGTTATTTCAAAGGATCAGTAAGTTTCAAATGATTGTTTTTTTAATTCATATGCTTTTGCTTATGTAAGAAAACTAAAGATCATGATGATAAATTTCATGTCGTACCAAAACTGCATGTGTAACTATATTTTTGCACTAAATTCTTGTAACAGTTGTTAAAATTTTGTGAAAGTCTCGGGAAGCATGTGATACCTTTTTCCTTGCTGCAATTCTAAAGCTTACTAAACCTTGGAGTAAACACGAGCAAAGCACACAAGATGTGAAATGTATACACTATAAGAAAGAACAAATCTCTGTTAAAGAAAAAGCTTACAATGCTAAAATAAAATCGTCTGTTGTTCATAAATTTTCGTGGCTAGACAACCATGTTCATTAGTTACATCCACATTTAAGGAGTGTGGACATTACTGGTGTGTTTGTTTTAAGGTAAAGCTATGTAGAGAATTTTCATTAGGAAATTTTTGACATTCTGGTTTTTTAAGCTATTACATCATCCAGATATCTGAAGGTGTTTAAAAACTGATCAACTTTATTCTGTTAAAAGTAATTTTTAAACACTGTCCTTAACTGTGATTCACTACAATAAAGAAAATAATCTGCAATCAGAGAAGCGCAATTGGTGTCCGCAGAAATACCAATTACCGACTATCTGCCAAATTATTGTGTCACCTTGCCAATTGTAAAACAAATCAGATGTTGTCCAGTTTCTATATTTATCATATTGTTAAGCGATAAAAGGAATTTAATTTTATTTTTAAACATGTAAAATTCTTCTTTTGTAAGTTTCGTTGTTTGATGACGGCAAATAAACTGCTCCTGGTGAAAAGTGACTCACTGAAACACGTGTCCATCATAGCGAAAAATGTAATTTCTTCGGTTCACGAAACGTTAATGCCATTATTATCATCACAGGCGATTCATTAGGGGTCATGTTGAGAGGTCACCACACTGAGCGGAATTCCCCCTTGCTCAAAACCGACCTGGATACAATATTTTCTGATTTATGGAGTGTAATGTATGTATTATATCTCAAATAAATTTGCATATTTTTTCTGTTACTTTTAGATATATGTAAACTACCTAGTGAAACTGGACCATGCCGAGCTGCTTTTCAGAGATATTTTTACAATTCTATAACTGGAGCCTGTGAAATTTTCACATATGGAGGATGTCGGGGAAACGAAAATAATTTTGAATCTGTGGGTGAATGCGAAAAAACATGCGGCAATAAAGGTTTGTGAAAAAAAAACCAAAAACCAACTCTCCATGAAATCTCGCCTAATGCCTAAGGCGATAATATTTAAAATCCGAATTAAAATTAAAAAAAAAAATAGAAAAAACAATATTTTATTACAACGGTAAATAAATGCGTGATTACAAGAAAAAAACCTTATAATATTTGAATTAATATTCATATTAAATACATTTGTTCAGATCGGTAATTTCGATATAACTTTTTCCTTCTTATTAGTGCATAGTTATTCCCCTATTCACAACAATTCAACCTCAAATGTTTCTTTGTATTAATTTTGTTTTTTTCATAAGAAATAAATTGAGAACGAATTAATCAGACCGATTGTTATATAAAAAGCAAAAATATCATTTCATTTTGATTATCTGTTTACAGAGATCAAGCCATCCAAACACGTTTGTCCTGAAGTAAAGTGTAGCGGTGATTGCAAATATGGCTACGAAATCGACATCCATGGATGCAACACTTGTAAATGCAAAAGTAATCGTAAGTGTAATAAATATTAATGAAATTCGCATTTTTATACCGTCCTATTGGCTGTAAGTTTTGGTTCTGAAAACGAAAAGTGTTATTAAGGATGTTTTGTGAGTCATATTGGTAAGATTTTCGAACTAGTTTTATTCATTTCATAGCATTACTATTTTTTGCGCAGTGACCGCAACTTTTCTTTTCATAGTTTCAATAAACACACTTAAAAATACCACCTGAAAGGTTTTTATGAAATTTTTGTTATTTCTTCTATGGTTTTCATGGACAGAACCTATTACTAAAAGAACCTATGAAAATATCAGAGAAATCCTATTCCCGCCAAATTTTCATAACCTTATATCCTAAAAACGAGCACACTGACTCAACCCTTTTTCTTTTTATTATGTTCAAATATTAAATATCATAAGCTTTTAAAAATCTTTTAACTTTAAATGTACACAGCGCACATCAGAAAGATTGAAAGTTCTTTCGAATGCAGTTAAAAACAAAATGTTTTGCATAAAATTCAAACTGAAGTGTTACAATAAATATGGTGTGGAATAATTGCGACACTTTCTTTATGATTACAAACTTCGTAGTTTTCACACAATGACTAAATGAGAATGACAAATATGTATGTTTTTGCTTTCTTAGTCTATTTTTTGGTGGAATAATTGGAATCAGATTGTTTTGCTTCTGTTCAATTTAAATTTTCTGTACTGCTTAACATTAAAATATTTCAATATTTATTTAGCAAAGCTGATTATAGACCCCTGTGGACCTGTGTGTGCTATATATTGTCCGAACGGGAATATT
>JAULBM010347630.1:0-12281 GCA_032357055.1 Geukensia granosissima | reverse complement strand
AAATTAAAGATTGCAAAATGCAATGTCAGAATTCCAAATGAAATGAAACAATGAACTGGCGGATATCTTCCTCCATAGATAAGAGCGTTTCTCAGTCAAGACTTGTACTTTTGAAAAAATCATACATTTATATCTCTAAGAATTCAACTAAATCAACAACGATAACTCTTGCAAATTGCAATTTTCATGTACAGTCTGTGTATTTTAATCTTTCTCAAAAGTACAAGGCTCGAACGGCAAACAAAGGCTGATTAACAGTCCCTGACTTAAAAAAAGCTTTAGTTTGGAGGGTTTTTGGTATGGACGAATCAGTTTCTGCGTGATGATTTTTATATGGACTGGTTCTTAAGTCCATTTTTTGACAGAAAATATAAAAAAAGATTAGGTGTAAATGTATAATTTCGTAAATACTCAAAGATTCCATATATGTAACTTCAACAGCAACACCATAATTAGTATTTTCTTACAACATGTACACCAACAAAAAGATAAACCCAGAAGACGTCAATAGACATGTATATAGAATATAGGACATTTTGGATGTATTGTATCTTGTACTGACTTAATCACGGAAAATATTTAGTGAGCCCATTAGGCGAACTGAACATTGTGTCGTGATAAAGTCAGTACATGATGCAAAATGTCCCATATTGTTTTTTTCGGAAATTTTGAATGTCAATATTATCGACCTGAAAATGTCACAATATACATCAACATGACGTTTTCCTTCACAACAATCAAATATTTTGTTATTTGCGCCTGGTTACATGTACAAGAATTATTAGACAGTTTAGATGAAAGGTTTATGCAAATGCTAATAAAATTGATACATAATAACAGCTACGAAGAAAATGCAGGTTAATCAGTGAATTGTATTTTGAAACAATAAAATTAACTAATTGCAAGACATCTTTCAAAACAGTTTTAAAAATAAATAGAGGGTATAATAGTACGAGTAGTAAAACAAACTACAGATGCGACCCCCTCTTACCTCTTGCCCAACTGGTCATGCAAAGCAGTCTTGTACTAAGTTATCTTAGAACAGACGAAGAATAGAGGAAGAACTGTCATAGATCTGTCATAGAACAGACCAGGAGCAAGCATAGACCTGTCATAGAACAGTTCTAGCCCCTCTGTATATAGCAGTTCGTGTCTAAACAGCTTGGTCTTTAAATCAATAAATTTCCACTCTCCATGCCGTCCGACTGAGAGCATGAATTTACTGTGTAGTTATTAACTCCACCGATCAATTCTTTTTAAACAATTCGCACGTCAACGGTCGGTGTCACTTAATATGCCGAATGTAAAATTAAAAAGACTGCCTCTTTAAATAAGACAAAGAATTGTTATTTAAGAAACCGTGTACATACAAATTCTTTATCTAAAAGATTTACTGTTCTTGGATTCAAAGCCTTTGTTTATTTTTGTTTTCGTTTTAACTTTTATTATGTTTTAAATTTGTCTTGTCTGTTTGGACTATGCACTTCTCATCACTCACATGGACCATATTGTTTGTGCCAAAAAATTCCAGGTTAGTTGCTATTTATTACAAGTCATAAATTTGAATACCAAACTGATCTTTTAAGGTCAAAAACATTTTTCATGCAAAACAGCAAAATTTTTTGTCGCAAATTTTTCAACTAACTTTTAGGCAATAACTTTGATATTGGACAGTCGTAATATAAAACAAACCTTGAACTGGGATTTTATACTTGGATTTTTTACTTGTACTACAAATTTTACAATTATTTACACTATAAATTTGCTAACAAGTTCAATAAAAACTAGTAATGATATAATATAAATCATGAATTTAAATACCAAACTTATATTTCAATTGTATTTCAATGATAAACACGTGATTCTAGTCTTTCAAGGCAGTTGAGGAACTGTTAAAGCCCAATCAAATGTATTTATATAGCAGTCAGACAATGCTTCTAGTTCTAGAACTGTTCTTTGCTAGAGCTGTCAGAATTCTTATTCAGAGCAGTCATGATTCCTACCAAAACCAGTCAGGATTCTATTCTAGAGCGATCGAAGAACTGTTCTAGAACAGTTCTACAGCAGTCAGCAGAACTGTTCTACGTTAACTTAGAGCGTTCATTAAAACTGTTCTACGACCGATTTAAAAGAGGTTAGAGGTGGCCGCATCTGTATGTCAGAAAGACATGAACACTACCATAACAAATAAAAACATAGGAAGAAACAAAGTTTGATAAAATGATGTCCTATGAAGATAATCAAATACAATCTGATTTTTAAGGATAAATGTAAGCTTCATCTTGCGTAAACTTCTGAGTTATTTAATTGTGTATAGCCCAATAACATAAATAACACTTTCAAACAACAGAAAACCACTGAAATCACACATACATAAATGTAACAAGCAATTGTTAAATGTGATAGAGTTTAGTAAAGGATTTCGAAACATAGCCTGTTGTTTGAAATATAGACGTAGGAGATGTAATAAAATTGTAAATGTGACAACATCCATCCAAGTGGAATTAACCAAAGTTACAAACCGAAACGTGAAATTTCTTTTGTTATGCAAGGTATTTTATTCTCACAATTCCCAGTGGTCGATCCTATTCTTCAATAGAATCTTTTGTTGAAATAAAACCTACTCCAAATTCAATACTCCTCGCAAGTTAATAATTTACATTAACCGGTTAAGTATTACCTTTGGCAGGTAAATAATTTTTCCTTTAAACTTACAACCCTATAATGAGTCTGTCCCTCCAATTTCAACAGGGGCTAGCAAAAGATAATTAAGTAAATGTCAATAAATGTAGTCAATATATGAAAATGGAAGCATAGTAAAATTTAAAATTAAAGTACCGATAAAGCCGTAGAATGAACAAAGAAATAAAAAAAATTATTTGCAGTTTTAATTTTCATGAACGTAGAGGCTGAAGTTTTACAATGTCATGTCTAATACGAATCCTTTACGATTCGTAAAAAAATAAATCACACTTACTTACCAGAATTCGTCATAATATAATAATCCAATGTCACATACCATATACATGTATAAAAGTTTTCACGAGATTTTTTTTTCTATCATCCCATATAAAAGCACTTTCATTATTGAAATGAAGTGTACCGCCGGTTTTCATTTCATTGTCTAAAAACGTGGTATTGTTATTAATTGTGTGATTTAGACCCGTCCAGATATAGTGAAGTGAGGTACCAAAAATCAACAAAATATACGAACATTTTCGTTTATTTGTAGGTTTGTAAGTTGGTTAATGGATTCAGTACAGTTTTTATTTCATTAAACAGCTTCGAAACAGAAAGGTGTGCCTAAGCACCCGTCGCGACTTCGTCCCTCGTGGTGTTTTGTCCCCTTTCTGTTTGTCATCTGTTTAATTGAAATAAAAACCTACCTTCATCCTTTAACCTTTACTTATTTACTGGAAACATTTGCCATTTAACTTGAAACTGAACACGCTTCGTCGTCTGCCTTCTGCACACAAACATGAATTTCTCAAACTTCACACATTTTTGGAGTATTCTACATTTACCTTCATACAGATGTAATTTACACAAGAATATGAGAATATGGTAAGATGAATGAATGATATATAAGCTATAGAATATAAGGAAAGATTAGAGTCTGAAGTAATGGTTAAAGTCATCAGTCCGGAAAGTTTTCGCCATCATGATTTGGTTAACCAATACGAAAAACCCATTTCACAAATGACGATGAATGTCTTCCCACTGTCGTGACAATAAATCTTCTCCAATACCATATTTGTGTACTGAGTAACATGTTCAACACAAGAGTTTTACAGAATTGAATAATGATGGGTTAAGGCTTGTTTACGGAAATAAAATGTTGGCAATAGGTCTTGTGCTTAGATAGATATGTTTTAAAAACTTCAAAAACTTGTATACAAATAAATGGTTTTGCTTCCAGATATTTTAGGTATCCATATCAACCCGCTAAAGGTGGCCCTTTGCACTTCTTTTAGACGTCTACCAAGCGACACCAATGACATGTGCTATTCGCGCAGACTCAGATATAGAGGGCAAATTTTACCTCATTAGGTTTCGGGTTGGAGAGTAATATAATATGCCGGTCACAACAGGCAGCTATTGAATAAAAAAAAAACTGTTGTGTATGTATTACATGAATAAATATTGATCGGCTTCAATGGTAAAAATTATTATGACATGACACATACAAAATTACCCATGTTAAATAAATATGGAAAATTTATGTCTGTTATATGTACATTTTAAGGTGTAACCTCTCATCAGTAGCATTAGAACGGGATATTGTTTAGGGGGATTAAAGGATAAAAAAGCCAAAGCCAAAGATTCATAAGAATTTGAAAAAAGTGGTACACCACGTCTACATGTAAGATATTGACACACATTTCATTTGAAAACTGAAAGTTGAAAAAATGAAAAGTTGTATACAAGTTTTGGAAAACGCGAAAGCTTAACTCCAAAGGGTAGATATTAATTGTAACAAATCATGAGAATCCGTTTTTTGTAATGGAGAAGAGATACAAGGAATCTCAGCCTATTACATCAAATCATAAACAATTTACTCTGGAATTTTATTTGGAACTATAAAATTGACTTGGTTGGTAGAGATGTTTTTATGACGAAACATGCAGTACATTGAGGAAATTTGGATACAACAAATGGATTGGGACAAAGTGTTTTTTTTTTTTTTGCAATTCCTCAAGTCTGAGGGCTAAAATAACTTGCACTTCCTCCGTTTTAAATTAAAGTCGTACAAATATTTTGCAATATTTCAGTTAATATCGATTAAAATTGTAATTTTCATTTGTAGTTGATATTCTCCATACCTCACTATTTTTCTATCGACTGAATTGGGTAAGAAATAGATATAGTTTTAAAATGTTTCTATTTATTTAAAACTCTCTCGTCGACCACATGAACTGTATTTCTGGATATTTTCAGATCTTATGAGCCATCTCCTTCTTTACTAAAGAAATTCTGAAAGGAAAGGACGAGTTCCTATTATATGAATTCACACCACGTTGTATGAATCAGATAGATCTTGAGCGATTAGGTTGTAAAATTAAATTTTTGTCTACTTTGACTAGGCATTGAATCCCATTAGAAACCTTTGCTAGAGGATAAATAATGTAATTTATCAGGCGAAAACGTCACCTCGAACAGACAGTTCAAGAAGCTACCCAGAAAAAATTCTACGAGAAAATATGGCAATTAATTATACTCACAAACCGATACGTAAAATTCCTTTTGTTATGCAAGGTATTTTATTTTCACAATTCATAGAGGTTGATTCTATTCTTCAATAGAATATTTTGTTGAAATAAAGCTTACTCCTAATTAAATACTCCTCTCAGGTTAATAATTCACCTTTGGCAGGTAATAATTCCGCCTTTAAACTAAATGTCGCTATAATGAGTGCGTACCTGCAATTTAAACGGGGCCATCAAAGGAAAATTAATAAACGTCAATACATGTATGTTTAGTCCTTAGATGGAAATGGAAAGATTTTAAAATTAAACTTAAAGTACTGATAAAGCCGTAACGGGACTAAAGAAAAAAAAATGCATTTGCAGTTTTAAATTTCACAAATGTAGAATGTACAGTATGACTAAAAGGAATTATTTACGCTTCCTAATATATAAACATGATTAAATCACACTTACCTGCAGTATTTGCCGATGTTTGCTATCATTTTATATAAACGCACTTTCATCGTTGAAATGGAGTTTATCTGTGCGTGTTGTTTAAACACGTTAGTTTGTTATGAATGGTGTGATTTGGACCCGTCCAAGTGAAGGAAGAAAAGGTACCTTTATTGTAACATTTTTTTACATTTTCTATAATTGTCGGTTTGTAAGCTGGTTAAGGGATTCAGTGCGGTTTTTATTTCCATTAAACAGCTTCGAAACCTCGGGAAGGCCTTAAATCCTTCCGCCTGCCGTGTCAGGATTACTATTGCTTCCCTCGCTTTACTCAGCTGTTTAATTGAAATAAAAACCTACCTTTTTCCTCTAAACTTTGCATAATATTGGTAGACTTTAACTAAATTCATTAAAAACATACATGTTCATTTGGTTTGACAAAAAAGTGGTCAGTAGGTTTTAACAAAAACGAATGTAATATAACGAAGGAAACACAGTTTCCGAGTACTTTACGTGCCGGGGTTGAGGTGAAGTTCGCCTGTATAATCATCTACATATTAGTTCACAATAATTTGATTCTCTTTAAGCATTTTACTGCACTCTCACCGTTTCGAGCTTTAAAATTGCATCAGATTGTAATTTTTCCATGGCAAATTTCTTCCTCCTTAGCAGCGTAATGTTTATACTATTTCCGATTTAAATGATGACGTTGAAGAACTGTTATCTAGGGATTGCCATACTTGATCAAACTCGAGTCAATCTAAAGTCATATTTTCCCATTTCTTTTACAAACATGCAGGCATTGATATATTGTGCTTTATTAACAAATTAATCTTTATTCTACCGAAAACAATATGGGAGAGTACTCTATACGAATCTTTATTACATGACTGAAAAAAAAGATCTTTCTAATTAATTTGGATTATCAATCAAATATAGACAAAATTACTAACTCACAAACGGAATCGACTTTACAGGCGATCCGAGACAACAATTGTTTGCCGTAATTTTTTCGTCTGCTTCCAATTAACTAAAATTTGGTCCGCGGCAGACATCCCCATTTGCCATTAGAGATGATCGCAAAACAACCAAACATAATGCGACAAAATGTGGCACTTTCTAACCAGTGACTACCCGACTGAATGGTCCTGAACTCATGGTCATTAACTCAATTCCTGCAAAATGCATGCAAAACTGGTAATAATAATATTAATAACAACAAAACTTTCGGTCCTTAGCTCTATAAAATATTGAAAAAGAATTAGATATATTCGAACAGAGTGTAGTGAGATGATAATTTATTTGGAAAAGTTATTTAAATACACAAGTTTTCATATAATCAAAATTCAGCATTTCTGTCGTACATAGAGTAACAAATCAAAAATAAGAAATGCAGTGATACCAAATTTAAAAAAGTTAAGTCATAAAAACCATCGTCAATAAAAAGGAAACGACAGACAGGCATCGGTACAAAAATGCCTGAGTCTTTTTAAAGGCCAGCAAATCAAAAGATATTTCGTTGACCTTATAAGAGAAAAGAAAGGAACCAAACAAAAACGGGACAAGGTGATACACATGACATGTCGAGAACATGAGAAAGAAAGAAAATGACACATTCTGTAAATATTAAAAGGATATACACAACTATACACAATGTGTTCCTAGCAAAAACTTTCTAAGAGTGAACATGATTGTCCTTAATATCAAAATAGGAGATGTGGCATGACTGTCCATGAGACAGCCTCCCTCCAAGTGACAGCATAATTTTAACTTCTACAGGTCCCTTTATGGCCTTCAACAATGACCCAGAGTCCATACCATAGCGGAGGCTGTAAAAGGCCCCGAAATTTTTATTATGAAACTACACATTAAACACGACAACTGACTTAATCTAAAGCAAATATGGTGAACATATAATAATACATGACTAACAAAACCACAACAACAACTGGGCTACAGGTTCCTGGCTTGGGACAGGCACATTAGTCTGTGGCGGGGTTTAACAGGTTTGTTAGCGCTTACCATCCCCTTTAAACTGTGGGATCAGTAACAAAACACGAAACAGATAGAATAACACCAAAACCCCACTAGTCGATTTAGCTCAATAAGCCCCAAGACTTAGAATGCTCGCAAAAATTAGCTCAAAATGTTGCCAATAGGGATGAACATATGAAACATAAGGAACAACAGAAAATTTGACCACCGAGTTACAGGTTCCTGACTTGGGACAGGCACATTTGGCATTTGGCGGGGTTAAACCGGTTGGAAAACGCTTAACCTCCCCTAACCTGGATCAGTGGTGTGACAAAACAACAATAAAAAACACACTATAAAATCGGTTGGTATGAATTTAACACTTAAGACAGTCACTCAACAAATGACAGTTGAATTTAAACTTCTACATTTCCCATTAGGCCTTCAAAAGGCTGTTAGCAGTTACTGTCTGCTAGTTTAATGCCCAAAAGCAACCGATCAAGAAACCAAGATTTCCTACACTACTGGTGTCAATTTTAAAACTTCCAATGGATTTAGTGTATCATTAGAAGTCAAAGAAAACATGAGTTGTACTAATGCCAATATAAAATATATATAGACATGAAGTAGAAAATGTTATAACAAGTATAAACTGTTTAGTTCAGTATTAAGCTATTAACAAGAAAGTCAATATTAGTTCCAATAAAAAACCATATTTAAATATTTTTTAATAAAGCTGTGACGATATCCTTTAAGGATAAGTTACTAAGGTGAATTTTAAGACCATGTGGATTGTGTAAAAAAATCCTAGTTTTATCACCAGCTGAGACATATGAGACATGTATACAACGTACGAAGGAACAAAATTAACTCCGCCGTCAAAATAAGAAGAATTTACAATGGGGAATGAGAAATGGGCATTTGAGATTATTCTTATTGGCTTTATTCAACGTTAATTTATTTGAATAACTCTCGGAAGGATCCTTGTGAAGTTTGGCCATAAACTGAGATTCATAATTGTAAAGAAACAAATCTGCTTTTAAAGGAGCACAATATGTTCCCATTGGAATTCCTACGACCTATCTATAAATTTTATTGCCGAAACGGATGAAATGTTATCTAGAAGGAATTAAACAACATCAATAATTTCCTCACAGATCCAGTAAGTATATCTTTTATATTTGTCTTTAACGTCAAAGAAAAATTACATTTCTCTACTACAGCAAATTATCGAAACACCATTTAATGAAATATGAGAATTTCTGTTTAAAAAGATAATGTGGAAGTGTAGTATAAAGGGTATAGAAATCATAACTATCATTACTATCAACAGTTTTAAAAGGTTTTTCGAAAGCATGTAAATTCAGTGAATTTTTACACTCCAAAAATAGTTTTTACCATTGTGTTCGTAAGCTTATTACAGTAATTCACGATAAGTTTTTATTTTAAATTTAGATAGAGCTCTAGTCAAAAAGACAAAAAGTTTAGTAGTAGTACACTTACTGGACGCTGATATAAAACGGAACTTGATAGGTTTTTATGTTGTTTAGGTAACCAATAAATGATTAGGAATGTTAAGCATTGGCCTTAAGCTTATCTGTGGAAGTAATGTTTCTGTAAAAGTTTTGACTCTCTTTCGAGTGCATGGCTTGGAATGTAGAAGAATAAATATTTCCTTCTAAAGTATCTCCATGTAGTATTTACGACACACCACGACCACATTGTTGGCGGCTTTATCAGCCGGAACAGAACGAACCAGTTCCGAGTTTTTGTAGTTTACCTTTAATTATATAAATTGAAGATACTTTATTATTTTTATCCAAATTGTTTCTGAGGTGTGCGATAAGCTTCTTATCTTGACCTTCATCTTGAAATTGACACTAGAGGAAGGTTAAAAACGAAACTTTATGACAAGCGCGATGACTTTGACTTTCCAATCGTCAATTTTCCATTTTTGAGCGGCAACATTCCGTCGTATCTTCTATTGAGTATTGATCTCGTTATACCAAAACGAGACATTTATTTGTTTAAAACGTGCTGTATTAAATTTGGTTTATTATATGAGCTTGAGCCTGCAAAAACCTGTTTAAATAAATTGTAAATCATTATTTGTTTTACACAAGGAGAAAACGGCTTTCAGTTATTTTACCTCATTTTTAAGGTGTCTTGTTCGCAAATTTCCTGTTTACAATTTTCCCCTGTCTATTTTAGATCTTCAAGTACCGAAAATAGTCAGAAATACAAAACCGGTTACAAACAAGCTTATTTCAACTGTTAAAATGACAGGTAAGTGGTTCAAAATCAGGAGTGCGTGTTTGACCATTAAAATTTTTGTTAATAGTGTGAAGACATGTCCCATTTATGTGTGGATGTAAACAAAAAGGTAAACACTTGATAAACAAGAGCATAAACAAAGAGTAAACACTTGATAAACAAGAGAAATGTCGGCTCCGGACCTGCTCGCGCTTATTCGATAAACATGTTCAAGCATGGCAATGATTTTAATGAGAATGTCCGCGGTTGTAATTTGCTGTATAAAAGTATTGAAAATAAGTAAATCACGAAATACCAGAAATAAGTCCATTTCGAGCAAATGGAGTCCAATAACTTCGTAACCACTGATCAGAAATTATAAAAACGAAACGACAAAACATATTTTTTACAAATATAGGAAGGATCTTACGGCTTTTTCATTCCACAACTGGTCGATTTACCCATGTCTGAACTAAAGTGTCCGACTTAATGACCGAAAAATATATCTGACAGGTGTTGATACAACTTTCTATTCTTTCCGACTTTTAGTAATAGCGGTCATCTTTGTTTGAGCTAGAAATTTATGTCACTTTTCAAACTTACATAAATTTGCTGATAACGAATATGTACCAGCTGCAACTTCATATGCTGTCTCCTGCCAAGCTGAAATTTAAAAACAAAGGTTTGTTATTACTTCATAAATATCAAATTATTATGCATGAATAAAAATGTGCACCGGACTTTAAAGGCTCTTCTTTATGATTTGAATGTTTTAACTACAATTATTGGAATCAACTATCGTGTAAGCATTGGAGTATTAGTCTTGTACGTTTAATAGCCTTGAAGGTACTGCTTTACACATGCTTTTTTATTATTAGGTATTACAAAAAGACAAAAAGATTTATTTAAAAATGAACACAATTTTTACTTACAATATTCGCAGGAATTTCCGTAGTACCCGACATCACATATACATTTGAAATATGCACATCTTCCATGGTTATTGCAAAAACCCGCATTGCACGCTTTATCTGTGGAACATATTTACAGCATATAGTATATTGTCATAATAAAAAAAACAGTAAACTGTACATCTTAAACCTGTTGACTAGACATCTTCTTAAAATTCAAAACGTTGCCGCCGATAAATCATTGGTCTTATATGAGACATAGGAAATATAAACAATTAGACATGTTATACAACTCCTTTAGATAATTTCTAGTGAATGCAAAATGTTTCACTTTGAGTTCTGATATGACAGTCATACAATAAATGTATCTTGATTATTTGTTATTTATAATAAGAAATACACATACCAATCAACAATAAGAAATAAACAATGCTTAGAGAACTTAAATTTTTTAAAAAAAAACCGCTTTCGGAGTTTCTAATGTGACATCCAAACCGCTTATTCACAAATTGTTTAACCAGTTGTAGGTTAAATATGATTGTAAAATGAATTCAACACAAGGTCTAGTGGTAAATCAACAACGGCTACGATGGCCGTCGTCTCAATACATCCTTCAGCTTGAATGATATTACAGATATTTTGCATCAATCAGGAATACCATGCTGACGAACAGAAAGATAACTTACCAAAACAAAAAATTCTGGTGGAGAAATAATATTCTTTATTGGAATATCGAAGTCATCTTACTTTTATAGATATTTGCTTTAAACTTACTCTTTCTGTCAAATTCCAGATTTAAGTCAAGTTTTACCAGGTTAAGCAGACTTAACAATCTCAGAAGAATATTTATTATAAAGTTTAGTAGGTGGTTTACCTCCAACAAAGTCACCAACTCATTTATGCTAAAAAGTGCTCCAGTTTTTCCTCTATTTTTTAGTTTTACATATTTTTTTTGGCTCAAGAAACAAATAGAATAGGACACAATTATAATCATACTTAAGAAGTCATCACCACTTTACAATGTTTAACAATTAGAGATAGATAATTAGCATGCTTACAGGTAATAGACAAGTACAGTCATTTTCGGGGATGAAGACATAATAAGAAGAAAGGAAAGATTGCTGTGTTGTGTTGTGCGTGGAAATTTGAGTCATTTATTATACAATCAGGAATCTTTTTGACTTTTTGATGTATTCTCTCATTCTCCTTATTTTCTCTATATGACCATGCATAACGTTTGCTTTGTACAAGAAATAAATCGGTGAGGTAAGGAGCCAAATGCCGATATTGCTCACCAAACTTTAGACAAGTGTTAAGCATATATTAAACATGTTGCATTGAGCAGTTTGAGGTTACTGTTAATAAGAGTTATGAATTGCAAGTTAATTTGTCCCAACTTAAAAAAATTAAATATATGTATACCTTTCCCATCATTTTTTTACATACAGAGTTGAACCATTTTTTTACATTTTGTCTTACAGTATATTTTTGGAAACATTTGTTG
>JAULBM010347619.1:0-12281 GCA_032357055.1 Geukensia granosissima | reverse complement strand
AACAAAATACTGTGTCCACACTTACCCAAAGGGTCTTTTGTTCCCTTTCACATTTCAATGTGCTGCGGTCGTATCATTCTGCGCTTGCGAAGCACCTAAGTTTAAATAGTCAAAGTTAAGTTTTAGGGACCAAGAACAAATATAAATTTAGGTATTGTTGCAACTTAGAATTTAGTATATTTATAAGTCCATGAACTTCATGATAATTAAAAAAAATCGGATGTATCCAGCAAGACATGTTCCTGTTATTTTTGAATAAATATTTATCTAATTACAAATATAAAGGGATATGGTATAAATGCTGGAAAGACAGAAACCTACCCAGTATTCCTCATTTACTATTTTTTTCAAAATCTATAATAAAAGAGATGCAAAGGGCTTTTCTTGGTTAACCTTCATCAACTAGTGATAAAATAGTCCAAATTATAATCTCCTCTTTTAAAAAATCAGAAATTCCCAATTAGTGCCAGAAATACCTAAAACTGGAACAATAAAAGTATATACATCATAAAGGCAGCTATCTTTTTTTATCAAATTAATTTTTGTTCCATTTTAAGTACTCGGGATGTTTTTTTACAAACCATTTTATGCATGAAACATTTTTAGTGATCTAGACAAAAAAAATTCTTTTGAATCTTTTATAATTTATATCCGTTTTGTGATAAAAAGATTTACTTTTATTAAAATGTTGTGCAGGGTACAAAATTTTCATTTGTAATAGTTTACTTCTGAAATAAGTCAAGATTTTTTATGTAAATTGAAGTAATTCTGCTAAATTAGCAGATTGGATTTAATTTAAAATAACATATATTTTATCAAAATAACTTTCGTTTCCAAATTTTGCTGGTTTCTCTCAAATTTCTTTCATGTGATAACCTCCTGAGGACCAGTTGTAAAGACAGTTCTCAGGTATATTTTGTATGTTATTGCATTTTATTTGTTTTAAAGGCTATCATAAAATGTACAGATGTTATCAAGCAAAAAGAACAGTAGTACCAGTGTTTTCATTAAGAGCCGATGAAGCCATTTATTTTCCCGCTGTTTTATTTTTTGACAAAACAAAAGATATACCAGTTCGTGAACATGTTTTCCACCTTTTCCAATGAAATTTCCTGCTTTCCAAAAACCTGCTGAAAACACTTAGTACATATTCCAAAAAATGAATATTGGAGAATAAGTCTAGAGAAAAGTTTTATGATAGCCTTATTAGCTATAGCTAGTTGCCTTTATCTGTTATATTACAAATTTGGCTGCTTTATTTTACTAATAATAACTCTGCTGCTGCTGAGGATTTGACTGGCTGTTGTAGAAGTGTGTATTACTAAGAGCCAAAACACTAATATTTATTAATATAGACATCAACTAAACAAGCAGTTATCAGTCGGTGGCAGTTCTTGTGAGATATTAGAAGTTTCTACACAACGTGTTACTAAGACAACAGGGGAGACAACAATGGTCCACCACGGTACTGCACATCATCATATACATCATCCTCCGGAAATTATTGTTAGTCCCAACTCCAAGCGTGTTCCAGCACATAGTGAATTAGAAATCACAGTCCGAGTGAGAGCTTCTAAACACGCCAAGGTCAAGTGGCTCCACGATGGTCAGGATGTCAGCTTTACAGGTAAAATTGATCCAGGTTGATCGTGTTGTCCCTTTATCATTGCTGTATGGTTCCTTGTATCTTCCCAGTCAACTTAAGTAGATGAATAGTTCCTAACCATTTACAGTAAATTAGGGTATTCCTTTTCCATTCCTCTGTCTTTTACCCTCATGTATATACATGTATATAGGTTCAAAGTAGAGAAATATCCCGTCCTTTGTAGTAAATCAGTTAGTCATTACCCAATCCTTTGTTTTGACCTTTATGCAATGTAAATATTGTTCTGTTACCAAAATATATGAATTGATTGTACAGAAATTATGTGTCATGTCATTTGCATTGTCATCTTATCTAACTTAATGTCATGCTAGGTTCTATCATCACTTGGTGTCTGTCCATCTGTTAACTTGTTATACCCCCAAGCAAACAAAGTCTGGGGTTTATAGGAATCACTCTTCAATCCAAATTTTTTACCAGTAGGGGGGTAATAAATTGTTTTTGGTTGCCTTAAACTCATCTTAATCCACTCAATGGATTTTGGACATTAAGGCATCATGTGAGGAATATACTGCAAATTGTTGTTGGCTGCCTCCAAAGGGAGATAATTCCACTTATTAGGTTTAACATGTTTGGAACTTGTAAGCAAAATTACATATCATTCCAGCTGTTCACCTTACCTGGCTACTTTTTGTTTTTGATCAGATACAATATGAATATCTCTTGTTTTTGATTAGCCAAATTGAAAAAAAAATATTTTTCTGAAATTGAACCAGATGGAGCCAAACTTTGCACATTGAAGGTCTTTATACCAAATTTTACAATTTTTTTTTCATTTGTAGATTATTTCTGTTGTTTAAAATTTCTCTTTGTCACAGTTTATGTGAAAAAAGCAAAATGTGCAAAAAATGGTAAAAATTTTATTCAAAGGCGATAACTGTCATATTAGGACAGTTGTTAATTTCATTTGTGTAATTTGTAGACTGTTAATTATTTCTGCTGTAACAGTTACCTTGTTTCCATTAAAGCTTGACATAATAGCTAAAAATGCAATTTTTTAAATTCTGAAATATATCAAGTTATGGTGGTCAATTTAAATGTCTGTTGGCAAATGATTCACAATTTTTCTATAACATAACAATTAAACTGACTAAGCAGTTTAGGACAAGAAGATTCTCAAAGGACGAGAGACTTTAAGGCCTATTTTTGGCCCAAAAATTTGGCTAAAAAATGAAAATTGGCTAATATCTATTATTTTATATTTTTTATATTGAATAATATCTGTAAATAGAAAATCCAACAGAATTTTTAGTTAAATTAATACTACAATGGTCACATGATACATAGAAAATGCTTTAAATGTAAAAATACTAAGAAATCAATTAAATTGATGCAATATTTGATACTATTTTATCTATTTTAAAATAGATCACACAAAAACATCACAATCAAACTTTGCAGAATTAAAGATCTATCAAGTACAAATGTTTGGTTAAAATATCTTTTTGATGTTTTTGTGCGATCATATCTATTTTGAACAAAACACCTCCAAAAATTGAGTATTTTTACTGAAATTGTTTGTCAAAATAGTCAAATATACCCTTCCATTTTGCCAAAATGACAAAAAGTATACAAGAAAAAGTACAATTTACCATATTAATTTGCAGTTGGCAAAGTAATAACAGATAAAAAAACATCTTCAAACAAATTTCCATAATGCCATTGTTAAACTATGTTGGGTAAAGGCAGCCATCCTTGCTTGTCAGATTGACAATGGGTTCTAGCTGCCAACTTGGAATTGGATTAAAAAATAGATTTACTAGAAAATCATCTAGACAGTATTATAGCCAAGTTTAGTTGCAAAATGCAAAGTTATAACTGATGTGAAAGTGAATATCCCAGTAGAGTCCAATGTTAAATTATGACTGGTCTTGGTGGCCATATTAAATGTCACCAATTTGCAAATGATTGACAAGTTTGCTACAGCATTACATTCAATTGGCTAAGCAGTTAACAGACACTGGACGCTAACAATGATGAAAACAGACACAAAGTTATTGCAAAATACAAAATGACCTTTTAGGCCAACTGAGTCAAAAATTGTTGGTTAGATATTAATGTTTTAACTTCTGTAAAAGTAGCAATATTCATGATTTTTTAATTTTCATAGTTTTCACCAACATCTTTAAATTGCAACAATTTGTACACACAAAATGTCAGTTTTTCACTTGGCATCACTACTGGATACCTAATGTATGCCAGAATTTATTCTCATTCCATGTATCAATGTTTACTATAGTTCTTGAGTTCATGTTTCTTTATAGAAAATTATTTTCCTAAAATATCACCTGGTAAGTTCAGACTACATGTATTAGTCTAGTTTAAGTGTTAGTCCATGAAGGAATCATACAAAAGGTGATAAAACCTTGGAAAGCCATTTCAAAGTTCATTTTTCAATTTCTTGCCTGCTCATTGGAGAAATATTTTACAATGAATGAACTGAAAAGCCATACAGGGGAGATACTCATGTTTTCACCGTAAAACCTTTGTAAATATTTCAGACAATTTCTATTAGAAAAGGGTTTGACAAAATATTTTGGCAATTCCTGTTTGTACATTAAAATGACAAAAACATAAAAAAATAAATATATGTAGACTTTCATGAGATGTTTCACTGTTTGTGGGAATTTAGATGATTCTGAAGTGGACTCTCTTCTTAAAAATAAGACCATATTTGTGATTTTAGCCAGTAATGTAGAATGTAGATGGTATGGTAGAAATGCTAGTTTTTTATTTGTTTAGAAATATTTTTACATGATCAGTTCATGAAGTCTTACAGTTATGCTAAAACAATCATATTAAAAGTGTATGAATGAATAAATCTTTTGTTTGACCTTGTGATGAAGAGTTTATCCTTCATGAAACAATTAAGCAAAAATTCAAAGAATACACATGCTTTGATGACAAGGCCAAAATTTGCAAACATAACAAACAGGGAAGCCTTTGTAAAATAGGAGTATTGCAATGCTATATTGTCAATTTAAGATACTAGTACCATTCATACTTCTGAAATGTGATATGGTTACTGTATTCTTAATAAGATAAGTCCTTGTGGTCTTCAGGTCAATCTACAATTTCTGATTTTAGTACATGGGTGTGTGTGAGTCTACCACCATATTTTGTTTTACTGTGCTGACCTAACGACTTTGACTTTGAAATTTCATAGAAATAATATTTCCCCACACTTTTTTCCTCCATTCTTTCAGATATTTTGCTAAATATTGGCTAGTCCATTCTAACACCATGAGTTACCTTACTTTTGAGGGTCCACTATGTGGGTGTGTGGGGGTATGTGAGTGTGCAACTAAAACAGATTTGAACATAGTACTGTAATAACTAGTGCAGTACAATGCAGTTAAAGGTGTTAATATTTTGTATGAGCATCTTGCCTTTTTTATTCCAAGTTGAAACACTTGATTTGTCATTACATGTATGGATAAAAATGGTTGAATTAATTATCTTATGATTATGAATACTTAATGACAAAGAAAATCCACTACATCTGATAAAAGTTAAAAACCAGGAGGTCTAGAAAAGGCCTGTTTCTGGTCACCAAAGTAGATTAAAGCTTTCAGTCTGTTTCCTAAATATGAGATGGAATATTACAAATGATAGCAAGAGAAAATTAATGATATATTCCACTATGTCTAATTACTGATATGAGAAAATGGGAATTTTCTTGTTTTCCTTTACAAATAGTTAATCATCAATGAACCTTTTCTACCACTTGCATTACTTTTAATAATGATGTCAGGTGAATTTGATAATTGGACACTGTGCAGACAGGGAGCTTAATTAAAGTCAGGTGGTACTCTGTTGACCAATCAGATGATGCCATTGTATCTTCAAAATCAATACAGTGGAATAAAAACAAATGTTAGTACTGATTTTTTTATAAGCACAAGGTATGCTAATTACCATGTTATGAAAATGCAGTTTGATTGCAGTGATTAATAGTTCATGTTGATTTGCCTTTTTAGAGATGCATGTTATTTATAGTCATTGCTGCTTCATATCATATCATAATCAGCTGAAAGCTTTGTTAGATTGGATTTTATTGACATTTGCATTATAAATGTTGTTACTTTACAAATGATACACTTCTTAAAATAAATGAAATAGTTCATATTGCTTAATAACTAATTGTTTCGAAAATTGGTTACATCCAGATATATTAACTAAGTTATGATTTATTTTTAGTTTACATTTAGATAAATATTGTTTGTTTGTTTGATTGGGATTTAACCTCACCTTCAACAATTTACACATTTTGATAAATAGTCAATAGCATATATATAAGTATTGGTTGTAATAAGATTGGTGTTGCAGAGTGGTCAACGCTGTTGTTTTGGTCTTGGCTGCACATACCATTTTAAATGTGGAATACAATCACATTTAAAAATTTCATTTATGTCAGACTGTTTATTTTTGTCTGTGATATTGATTTTTACATTTTAGTCTCACTTTTTCAGTCTAGTTTTATTTTTATTTGTAAATAAACCTAAACCGAACATTTTAGTATTGTTTATCTTATTTTTTATTTCATTTTTGTAAAAAATAAATGTTCTCACCACAATATGGCTGATGTGGGGTTAAACACCATTTAATCAATCAATCAATCAATCAGAATGTTTATTGAATTAAACTGAACAGTACTGTTTGATTCAATTTTGTCTGCTGTAATAGCAGTATCCTTAATGCCTGGGTATTAAATTGTGATAAGTGGATCTTATGTTTATTCAGTAAAATGAACAACTCTTTTATTTTGTAGGGCAACATTATGAGTTGGTCACTGAAGAGGAGCCACTCCAGGAATGAAGACTATAAACATTTACTAGTTGATTGTAAATAGTAGAAAATATTATGTGTATTTTCAGATTCTGTGATACTGAAGTCCTATGTGATATGGTAAATTTTTCCCTTTCATTTTTTTTTCTGCTGGGAGAATGGGGTGTAATGTTAATAGACTTACAATAAATATAATTTATTTATTAACTTTGTATAGAATGCATTCAGAGAGTGATGTTTGATGAATGGCTTCTTTCAAGAGGGTGTAATCTTCGTTAAGTTTAATTTACGGACATAATTTCCAAGTGTAAGAAAAATGAAATCTAAGTTTTGTTACTGTCTTTCTCATAGTGGTGTGTAAATTGAAAGTTTTGTAAGATTTTCCCAATACATTTTATGTTTTAGACAAAAACATATAGCAATGAAGTTATCTAAAGATTGTTTGGGTTAATCTTCCAAAACTTAATCAATTTAGTTTCAGCTTACACACTGAAGCCTTATAGAAATAAGTACTTTACATGCCATTAATTGTAACTATTATAATTCACTGGTAGAAAGGGTTGTTGTCTCCTGTCAATGACAATAAAACTAATAATCACATCCTTTGTTTTCTGTTGTTTTCTTCAAACTTGTGGTTCCTGACAATTTTTGACAAAATAAAAACTTGTATATGACTGGGATTAAACAGAAACTACATATCATATGATTGATTGAATGTTGCTTAATGACAAGCAGCACATATTTCATGCATATTCAGGATTCGAGAGCAGATTCATGTAAAAGACTTTTAGTTCCACTACTTGCTGAAAATTATTGAATTATCATTCTATATTTCAATCCCATTCCTAAATACAAAAATTCAAATATTAAATGTTGATACTAAAGGGTTGTTTTTAGCCTACAAATATAGCAGAATTTCTTCCATAAGAATATTTAGTATTCAGAGGGCAGTTGAGCTAGATTGGTATGGACTCTGGTTCATTGTTGAAGGCCATAATGGGACCTGTAGAAGTTAAAAATTCTACTGTCACTTGGTGAGTGGCTGTCTCATGGACAATCATGCCACATCTCCTATTTTTATATTATAATGTGCCAGCTCAGATAGACATTGCTATTAACCCTTAATACCATGAGCTTAACAGAGAACAGCAAACACCGATTTTTATGTCTTTGGTTTGTCATAGTTAGGGCTTGAATCAACAACCTCCTGCACTCAAGGTGATCATGCTACTGCCAGATTCTGAAGTGGTTCAAATCAAAAGGACAGAACATGAAATGAGAGGACAAAAACAGACAATAGTCCACAAAATATCTCTCTTTATACAAAAGAGTCCCACAAAGGATTAAATGCAGTCCCTATTGGACCTATCATGTTACTCTTGTTCTAACATAGCCATTCATGTAGTCATATTCTGTAATGAGGTATAGAAGGTATAGGCCACATTTTCTGATTTTGGACAGGTTTTGAGATTTAAGACTTGTTTCAGTCCAACTACTTGCTGAAAAATATTATTATTCTATTGATTGATTGAATGTTGCTTAAAGTCCAGTGGCAAATAATTCATGCATATTCAGGATGAGAGCATATTAATGAGTGATGATGATGAACCCTGCTTTGTACTAGACCGACACACTGAGCCGAATTTTTAACATGCTAGCTTACGTAAGAAACAGCCCACAGGAAGACATGCCACTTTACCCAGACACATTATTCTGACTATTGGCCGTCTTTGCTCTTACTCCTTAATCCTGCCTGCTTAGTGGAGAAGCAGCAAATACCAATTTTAATGACTTTGGTTTGACCCGGCCAGGATCGAAACCCACCACCTTCAGCATTCGAGGCGAGCACGCTAACCATTACATCACCTAAGTTGAATTATCATTTTATAGTTCATTCCCATTACTAAATACAAAAATTCAAATGTTGAATGTTGATACTAAAGGGTCATTTTTAGCCTAAAAATATATTAGAATTTCTCCCATAAGAATAATTTGGAACAGCAGAAGGGTTTTAATCATGAACTTATCTGATCCTGGTTGTTTTTGTCTGTTTTACCATCCATCTTTCATATTGTGTATTATGTGTTTCCTAGGAATAGTTCAATAACAAATGGCAATTGTTTAACAGATTTAATTAACATAAAACTAAAGTATGGTTTAAACATTGAATATTAAACATTTATCAGCAAGTGGTCTTAATCAATGAGTAAAACTTGCACAAAAAATATTTAAAAGTCCCTACATTTAACAAAGTTCAACTATGGCAAAATTTTGGTTAAGGACCATCCAAACGCTTTCATATAAAATGATCCAATCTGCTGAGCAGTTTCAGACAAACCAGGTTTTTATGTTAATTTTTTAAAGGTTCCTATATCAACTTATTTAAGTATATCAGAATGAATGGCACATGATGATGTCTTTTCATTCTTTATTAAAAAAATCAGTTTTTTTGTGTCTCTGCCTTTAAAATAATGGACTCTGGTTTTAAAATGTTGTCTTTTTTATTTTCCAAGTCTGATGTTGATGCTGTGTCGGTTTCTGTCTTGTCTCCTATCACTTTCCTGAAATAAAAATAATTACAGTTAGGTTATTTGACCCCTTTTAGCTCCAAAACTGTAAAAGAAAGAGAAAATCCGTTGACATCCTACTGAAAGATCTCATATATATTTCACATCTCCTGCAAAATCCCATTTTTAAACCCTTTAAATAAAAAAGTTTCAAAAATTAGGGTGTGGCCATTTTTGGAACCCTCATATCTCAATAACAGTTAGAGATAGGTCATGACATTTGGCCTATAATGTTGACTTTTTCATGGGGAATACAAAGAAAAAACAAGTGTGGACAAAAAAATGTCTCGCCTGTATATGCAACTTTGACATTATAAATGTCTTGACACAATAATTTTCTTATCTAAATATTCAGCAAGTAATACCATCAGGACATTTAAATAAACAAATCAATAGTCAGAAACTGAAAACATGATAAAGAAGGTGAGTTATTGTTTATCAGTTATGAAACTTGACTAAAGTCGATGAACTATGAAAATGAGTTAAAGGACATAAGATACATGGCAGACTGTCATGTACTCTTAAAAAACAATAAGCACATCCAATACTGTTGACCTACAACTTACAGTTATGGAGAATCAGACTTAAGCATAAATACTTGACCCTAGTCAATGGATCATGAAAATGAGGTCACTGACATTAGATAAGTGGTAGACTGTCATGTATTACTAATAATCAATAAGCACATCAAATATTGTTGATCTATCACTTATAGTAAGTGAGAAATAAACCAAAGCATGAAAACATGATCCTAGTCAATGGAACTTAAAATTGAGGTCAAGGACAAAAGA
Organism: Geukensia granosissima; assembly: GCA_032357055.1. Lineage (NCBI taxonomy): Eukaryota > Metazoa > Mollusca > Bivalvia > Mytilida > Mytilidae > Geukensia > Geukensia granosissima. The sequence continues at coordinate 2,472 of JAULBM010347619.1, read as the reverse complement.
CATGTAGCAAACTGACATGTTCTCCTAATAATCAATAAGCACATCCAATTTTGTTGACCTACCACTTATAGTAAATTAGAAATAGACCTAAGCATGAAAACTTGACCCTAGTCAATGGACCATGAAATTGAGGTCAAGAACAAAAGACATGTGGTAGACTGACATGTACTTCTAATAATCAATAAGCACTCCCAATATTGTTGACCTACCATTTATAGTAAATGAGATGTAGACCTAATTATGAAAACTTGACACTAGTCAATGGACTGTGAAAATTGAGGTCAAGGACAAATGACATGAGGCAGACATACATGAAATTTTATTAACCAATAAGCACACCAAACATTGTTGATCTATCTGCTATAGTAAGGGAGAAATAAACCAAAGCTTGAAAACTTGAACTTAGTCAAAGGACCATGAAATAAAGGTCAAGGACAAAAAACATGTGGCAGACTGACATGAACTCCTAATAATCAATAAGCACACCAAATATTGTTGATCTACCACTTATAGTAAATGAGAAATAGACCTAAGCATGAAAACTTGACCCTAGTCAATGGACTGTGAAATGAGTTCAAAGACAAAAGACATCTGGCCGACTGACATGTACTCCTTATAATGTATAAGCATACCCAATATTGCTAACCTATCTTATATAGTTAGTGAGAAACTGACCTAAGCATGTAAACTGAACGCTGGAGATTTAAGTCTCACTGAACCATGCAAAATAGGTCAAGGACCAATGTCATGTGGTTGGTTGATAATTTCATATCAGGAACTATAAGCACACTAACTTTGGTCATCCTATCATTAATACTTTCAGAGATATAGAGCTTTCAAAAAAAACTTATGCTGCCGTCGCCACCAGAAATTAACACCTATGTCTCGCTTTTGCGACTTGTTGCAGTGGAGACAAAAACCATCAAAATTGGAAAAGAAATAGAAAACTTGCATTCAAATAAGTGGAAAACCCCTTATGGCCAATCCCCAAGAAACAGGAGGGGCTAGATCCCCCAAAATCAATACCAACCTTTATTTAGAACCAATTATCAATGTCCAAAAATATTAAAAGGACTGGTTAACTAGAACAAAAGTTGTTGTGCGGAAACCAACCTGTCTACAGACCCTTACGACAATGCCGGGACAGCATCATACCATAATATGAACACAAATTTTTGCAGTCGTATAAAAAACAATAAAATTAAATATTTATGTTATTCATTTCTGGTTAAATATTGTCTGACATTACAAGGCCACATAAATCTGTAGATTTTCATCAATAGGATCTGCAAAAAACTTGTTAAATTATTACCTTAACAAGGTTAATTAAAAATTTGTAAATGTTTAAAGTATTATTAGATGTAAGGTATCATGAACTCAATGATGGTAAACTTTTTGCTCAGTATAGCGATATTTTCCTCAAAAGGATGAGTATTGCATTATACTTTTAGAGATAATGACCACTACAACATTTTCAAGTTTGTCTTGTCATTATAGACTATATAGATCATATCTCACAGTAAAGGTATGTATTATTTCAAACAATTGAGGTTCTTTTTAAAATTTATTCACTACTTCTAGTTTGAAATTGAAGATCACTCATATTTTACAGGGATATAAACAAAATCCATCTGCCTGTTCCACTACTTTTGAACGAGGTGGATGTATCTACAAATTAGATTGACCAATAGGCTTGCTTTGTCTGATATGGTTTTGTAACAGGTTATTGGAATCTGTTCTCTGAATTTTACATATATCTCAGTATAGGTCAACAAATAGACTTCAGTAACTATACTGTATTGATTGATTGATTGAATGGTGCTCAACATACAGTGGCAAATATTTCATGCATATTCAGGACGAGAGCATATTAATGATAAGTGATGATTAATGAACCCTGCTTTGTACTAGACCAACACGCTGAGCCAGGTTTTTTACATGCTAGCTCAAGAAAGCAACAGTCCGCAGGAAGAAATGCCACTTTACCAAGACACATTATTCTGACATTGGGCCGACCAGTCTTTGCTCTTACTCCTAAATGCTGCGTGCTTAGCAGAGAAGCAGTAAATACCAATTTTACTGTCTTTGGTTTGACCTGGCCAAGGACCAAACCCACAACCTTCAGCACCCAAAGAGAGCACGCTAACCATTACACCACCGAGGCGGTCGCAACAATAATGTAGAATTCAGATGTGTTTAAAAACTTATAAAGCAACTGAAAGCTCTCGTTGGATTGGAAATTACTATAAATACATCATAATCTTATTTATGGTCAGGATTGGATAGAAGATATGGGACAGAAACCTTAAGAAACAAAGAAAATTATTGAATCTAGAAGTCCTCACAAGAGTGGAATCTGATTTCTTGTGTCTCTAGATCCCCTAAACAAAACAAAAAAAATCGAATGGCGTCAGGGACGCTATAGCCGAGTTGCTGGGTCTGAAGGAAATGCACATTTTGTATAGTTACATA
>JAULBM010347608.1:0-12283 GCA_032357055.1 Geukensia granosissima | reverse complement strand
TCCGGACTCGTAAAATTTACGTCAAAGATTTCTCGGCTTGTGTATGTTCGATTGATCTGATATTTGGTCTGAAGTATTATAATGGTGAGTTGTACTGTGTCTCCCCTTTTTTAGATCTCTCGTATGTCTACTTCCTGTTTGCCGAGTAATTGATTAATTTCCGGACTCGTAAAATTTACGTCAAAGATTTCTCGGCTTGTGTATGTTCGATTGATCTGATATTTGGTCTGAAGTATAATAATGGTGAGTTGTGCTGTGTATCCTCTTTTCAGATCTGTCGTATATTTACTTCCTGTTTGCGGAGAAATTGATTGATTTCCTGACTTGTAAAATTTTCGTGAACTATTTCTCAGCATATGTATGTTGATTGTTTTCATATTTGGTCGGAAATATTATAATGGTGACTTGTAACGTGTCTCCCCTTTTAAGATCAGGCACTTGTTTGTATTATCCATGTCAATCCCACTATCCACACCCATTCGTCATGCACAAAACGATATAGCGGTGGCATCTGTGTCCCCAGGACACGTTTTGCCTCTGTTAATGTAAAAAATCTATTCCAGACCTAGTTTGATTAGCCTACTTTGGTCCGGTAGATTTTTGGCAAACTAAGCAAAAATTTGATCGGAATAACGATTAACCAATCAAATCAAGAGAATGTTGTATGACTTTACAAATCTATCATAGTTCTACTAGTTGAAATCGGGAGTAGATGTTTGGTTAACCAGACAGACATTTTTGACTAGGGACAGGTGCAAAAATGTATTACAGTAAAAGAATCATGCATAAACAGGTATTTTGTAAAAAAGAAATATAAAAAGTTAAGCCTTGCCAGTTGATTTTCACATCAAATATTCGGACAAATATGCATTTCGTTTGTTCATTCTCTGCAGTCTGTTGTATCCGAAAATTCCAATGATATTTTTTGCCCGTATTCATTCTGTCGTCTCTGGTCCTGTGTGTCTGAATATTCTGTGTGAATTTGGTGATGTGACACCATTGCCATTGTCTTTGTTTTTAAATTCTTTTCTATGTTTTATTTCAGGATGAATTCCATGGAATTGGCAGTCAGGTACCTGGTCCTAGTTGGAGACTTTAACTAGGGGAGATCCCATTCCATGCACTTCCTCAAAATATGCAACTTGATGCTAATTGTGCTTCAGATAATACATCATCAAGAAAACCTGAAAACATAAAAGACAGAAAAGCAAAGAGGGCTAGATTATACAAAGAAAAGTACAAAAATGATGTTCAATATCAAGAAAGAAAGAAAAGGGCAGTTAAGGAACATTATTTGAATAAACGAAAATGTGATTCAAAGCATCGACAGGAAAAGAGACAAAATGACAAGATTCGTTACTGGACTGATAAAAGATACAAGTTTATGAAGATGAAATCATCAGTTAGAAAATATGCATCAAATTCAGAGTTTCGACTTAAATTACAATTATATTCAAAGTGAAAATATACCACAAATCCTGTTTTCAAAGAATCTGTTAAGACTTTTTCAAAGAGAAAATATACCACAAATCCTTTTTTCAGAGAATCTGTTAAGACTTTTTCAAAGAGAAAATATACCACAAATCCTGTTTTCAGAGAATCTGTTAAGACTTATTCAAAGAGAAAATATACCACAAATCCTGTTTTCAGAGAATCTGTTCAGACCTATTCAAAGAGAAAATATACCACAAATCCTGTTTTCAGAGAATCTGTTAAGACTTATTCAAAGGAAAAGTACAAAACCAAGGAATCTTTCAGAGAATCGGTCAAAACATTTTCCAGAGTCAAGTATATGAGGTTTCATTCGTTCCGAAACAATCTGAAAGCCTCTTCAATAAAAAATATGCATCCAATCCTTTATTCAGAAATAGAATTAAGACTTTTTTGTACATGAAATATCATTCCTCTTCTATTATCCGTGAGACAAAGAAAAGAAGAGTCAGCATATACAGACAGTCCGTGTTGAAAGCAATCAGGACATTTAAGAAATCAGCAAAGAATGTACCAGTCTATGTATGTACTGTCTGTGCTAGAATGATGTACAAAACTCAAGTTAAGTGTTGCAATCATTCAAAATACAGCATTGAAGGAACTATGAGTGATGTAGCATCAGAATGCATTAGTGGCAAATATGTTCATCAATTTGATGAAAATTGCAAAGACAACTGTCCTAAGTCTAAGGAATGGATTTGCCATACCTGCGACAGACATTTGAGAGCAGGAAATATGCCTCCCCAAGCTTGAGCAAATGGACTTTCATTGCCTGAGATTCCACTAGAATTGAAAGAATTAAACAGCTTGGAAAGACAATTAGTCACACTCAGAATTCCATTCATGAAAATTATTGCATTGCCCAAGGGAGGACAAAAAGGGGTAAAAGGCCCTTGTATCAATGTGCCTTCAGATGTAAATAGTGTTACATCAGCATTGCCAAGACCACTCAGTGACTCTCAAATGATAAAAGTGAAATTGAAAAGAAAATTAGTGTACAAGGCGCATCAGTTGTACGAGTGGATAAATCCAAGAAAGGTACAAGAGGCATTACAGTTCTTAAAAAGAAAAAACAAATGGTACACAGATGTGAGCATAAACAATATGTGGTATGATGAGAACGAGTCTGATCTAGTTCGAAATGATGATGTCAGTGACAGTGAAAATGAAATGGAATGTGATGATTCTAATACTCATTATGGACAAAATGATGAGAATGACACCTCTCAGATCAGAAATGCTAAAATAGATGACACAGAAGAAAATAAGATAAACAACTACATCATGGAATGTAATTCTGACAATCAACCACATGATGTCAGTTATGTCCAAAGTAATACAATAGACAAGGCAAACGAGGATCATGCTATCATAAAAAAATTCTAACAGTCATCTTGTGGAACCTGCAAACAACATCTCATTGCAAGTAAACGATCGTAGAAAAAAGCAAAACAACGTTCTTGAAAAGGGTGATGAAGAAGATGAGGAAAACATCCCATCTTATCCTGTAGAAACATGCCTTCAACCAATTGACCTCGGACAAGTAGTGTTAGACAGTAATGGTAAGATATTTTGTGTTGCACCCGCTGAATATCAAACACCTAGAAGCATCTTCAATGATGAGGGAATGGATGCCATGTCATTTCCACACTTACTTCCAGATGGAGACAACGGCTTATCAATGGAAAGACCAATTAAACTTACCCCATCAAAATACTTTAATACACGTCTTCTTTCTGCAGATTCCAGATTTGCTACTGACACACAGTTCATATTTTTTGCCCAATATGTGACAGAGATCACAGATGTTCGTTCAAAAATCTCCATTGCACTACGTAAAGGCAAAAGCACTACAGCAGATGGTAAAATGATCAATGCTGGTATGTTAAGATCTCCAGAAAATGTACAGAGCATGCTAAAGTCAGATATTGGGTATAGATTTCTCCAGCCAATCAGAGGAAGCCCCCCGTACTGGGAACGCACAATGAAAGACTTATACTCTATGATCAGGCAAATTGGAATTCCGACTTTCTTTTTGACGTTTTCAGCTGGTGAAACACGCTGGGATGATCTCATTGAAACATTGATGAATCTTGATGGAAACAACAGGAACCTTGATGACTTAGAATGGCTAGATAAATGCAAATTGATCAAAGAAAACCCTGTAATGTGCGCCCGCTTTTTTGATCACAAAGTAAAGTGCTTATTCACAGAGCTGTTGATGTCTCCTGCCAAACCTATTGGAAAAGTTAAGGATTTTTTTATACGCACCGAATTCCAGCAAAGGGGGTCACCCCATATCCATTGCCTTGTCTGGATAGAGAATGCACCAAGGCTTGATGTCAGTACTGATGCTGAGATTTGTAAGTTTGTAGATCAACATATCTCATGTCAATTACCCAACAAAAATGATGACCCAGAGCTGTATGACATCGTATCAACGGTACAGATACATAGCAAGCAGCACACGAAATCGTGCAGAAAACATTCTACGACTTGTAGGTTCAACTTCCCAAGGCCTCCTATTCAAGAAACATTTATTGCTCGTCCAAGTAACGAAGGAAAACCAGATAATGTCAACATTGATCAAAATGCTTTTGTGTCTGCTGAGGATTTACAAAAGCTGTGTAAACCGAAAAGACCGGCAAGGACTATACTCAAAGTTATTAACACAATTATGACAACAGTTCCTAACGTCGAAAATCTCTCACTAGATAAGTTACTGAGGTTAGCCAACACAAACTACCAGGAATATGTAGATTGTCTCAAGGAATTGACCTCCAAAAATGTTATCCATCACAAGCGTTGCTTATCTGATATCTATGTAAATAACTACAACAGATACCTGTTAAAAGCATGGAACGCAAATACAGATATTCAGTTTGTGACAGACATCTACTCATGCGTAGCATATATACTCTCGTATATTAATAAATCAGAAAGTCAGATGAGTGAACTACTAGTTAATGCCAAAAAGGAGGCAGTAGAAGGCAATAAGACCAACAAGGAAACAATGAAGAAGATCGGACAGGCATACATGGGAAACAGAGAGGTATCGGCCCAAGAAGCCGTCTATAGGGTGTGCAGCTTCAAATTAAAGGACTCATCTCGACAAGTCGTCTTCCTTCCAACTGGCAGTAATTCCCTCAAATTGTCATTACCATTATGTGCTATGAAATCAAAAGATTCTTCTGATGAAAACATATGGGCAACTACCATTTTGGAAAGGTATTATGCACGACCAAACAACCAAGATTTCGAGAATATGTGTTTAGCAGATTTTGCGTCAGCTTTTTCTGTATTTCCATCCTAAAGAAAACCTAAATCTTCTAAGAATTTGCCTGTGTTTGAACTTAGAGATAGACTAGGCTTCATCAAACGTAAAAAGGAGGGAAAGGAGAATATTATCCGGTATCCTAGGTTTAATGCCCAGAAAAACCCTGAAGAATTTAACATGACATTGCTTCAGCTGTACATCCCTCATAGAGAAGCCAATTTCAAACCAGATGACTTCCTGACTAATGATGAATTTGTTTAAAGAGGAGTCATGCCTGATGGAAGGAAAGTAATAGACATTATAAATGCAAACCGACCAAGATTTGAAAAGGATACTGAGCAGCTTGATCAGGCTCTTGATGACATTCAGAAGGGTAATATACACCAAGATGCATGGGGTATGATAGCCCCTGAGGCAGAAGCCGAAAGACTAGAGCTTGAGAAGGAGAATGAAGTACGATCTCCAGATGATGAAGAGGAATCAATTCCGGAATTGGACATATTCTCGACAGCCACGGACAAGATATTCAACATTTACCACAGCAAATAGAACTAAGCCAGCCAAAGTTCCCAGAGAAATATACAAAGGAATTGATGAGAAAGCTAAACGATAAACAGAAAGAGTGTTTTATGCTATTAGGCAATGGTGCATTGATGTAACCTTGAACAAACAGCCACAATCTTTTCACATCTTCCTGACAGGTGGTGCTGGAACTGGTAAAACCCACCTACTTAAAGCTATTTATGCAGAAGCAACAAGACTTTTGTCGAAATCTGTAAATCCACCAAACTCAACCACAGTTGTACTTACAGCTCCCACAGGAACTGCGGCCTATAATGTTAAAGGAGCAACATTACATACTGTATTCTCTTTGAGTAAAATGTTGACAATGCCATACAAACCATTAGGAGAAAGTACACTTAATACTCTTCGACAAAAGCTAGATCAACTTAAAATACTTGTTATAGATGAAATCTCCATGGTAGACATGAAACTGTTATCATATGTTCATGGCAGATTGTGTCAGATCAAACACTGTAAGCAGTACTTTGGCAACGTATCAATACTCGCTGTAGGAGATTTCTATCAACTCTCTCCAGTTAGACAGGCACCATTGTATAAAGACCTGAATACCATTCAAGTAGATCTTTGGAACCCATTATTCAAGATAGTACAACTAACTGAAATTATGCGTCAGAAAGACGATGTTGAATTTGCCTTACTGTTGAACAGAATTCGAACACATTTAAAGGGACAAAAATTATTGGAAAAAGATCTCCATCTTCTGCAATCAGTTTCCTCAGAAGAATCATCGTTCCCAACAGCTCTTCATGTTTACCCAACAAATATCGAAGTCGCAAATCACAATTCAAAAATGATGAAGGAAACTTGTGAATCCACTGTGTTTGTAAAGGCAAGAGATTTCTTTAAAAACTCAGTATCAGGTCAGTTGGTAGAAAGGGAGGAACCATTCGCAACTCGTCAAGGTGAAAATTTGGATGATGTTATTGAAATTGGTTTAAATGCTCGTGTTATGCTCATTAGGAATTTAGATGTGGAGGATGGCTTAGTAAACGGAGCATTCGGAACAATAGCAGCCATAGAGCGCAGAGGAAATGATGATGTACAGGCAGTTTATGTCAAATTTGACAATGACCAAACTGGAAAAGGGACATTACGAAAGCAAGTAACACCTAATAATGCTCCCAGAAATTCAGTTCGCATTTCAAGGTTTGAAGAAACTCTAAGGGGCAAAAATGCATCCAGAAAGCAATTCCCTATCCGTTTGGGTTTTGCAGCAACCATTCACAAGGTCCAAGGTCTAACCGTGAAAGAGCTTGTGGTTTCTCTAAGAAAAACGTTCGAAGCAGGAATGGCATATGTCGCCCTCAGCAGAGTGACATCCCTTTCAGGATTACATTTGATAGATTTTAATCCTGCAGTGTTGTATTCCTCTGGAGATATTGCGGTAGCATTCGATGCAATGGAACCGTTTGTTGGACAAACCTACATATCACCTAATGGAGATAAACCCTCAATAGTAATTTCCTTACACAACACAGAAGGCCTTTTACCGCATAAAGATGACATTAAAGCATCAAAATTTGTTCATGATAGTGACATTATCTGCTTGACAGAAACATGGCTCAAGTCAAATGTCGATGTTTAATACATCCTTCCAACATACATGTTCTTTAGTAAACAAAGATCTGAAGCATACAATGCTATGTTGCCTCCATACAACACATTTTCAGAGACTAATAGAGGTGGTGTTGGAACATTTATTCACCAAGATCTAGACTTCAGTGAGAAAGTATTACAAATACAAATATTGAATGTGTTGCCAATTTTATCAATTGTGGATGTAGATTCTTGTTAGTGAACATATACAGACCACAATTTTACCAAATGAAACTGTTTTGCAACAATTTGACTAAATTTCTTCAAGAAGTTGACAAGTTAAATATTCCAGTGATTTGCGTTGGGGATTTCAATGACAATGCATTTGGAAATCATCCAAAACTTGTTGAACTCTTTGCGTCTTTCGAATACACCCAAATTGTAAAGGAAAACACAACAGAAGCAGGCACATGCCTTGACTTAGTCTTTGTGAAAAAATTTGATGAACTTCCTCATTGTGTTGTTGTGCCGCAATACTACAGTTTCCACGAAGTTGTACAGATAAATGTACCACTTATTCAGTAAATTATTGTTGCGATATTGATAAAGTGTTGATGTTCATGTGAAGTTCACTCAGTAATAAGTCATTTAAATGTACATATTTTTTAGGAAGTACATCAATTTATCAACAATGTACATATTTTTTAGGAAGTACATGTTTTTCTATGTTAATTTTTCACGGCAATGCTGAGTGGAGATTGTTTCGCTTTCCGACTATTAGAGTGTGAATATTTTTAGAATTCAAGTTAGGCTTTAATTGTGAAGATTGCTTTCCAGATATATTGTTGTTCCATCATGAAACACAGTCGGATTTTTCTAACAAAACTCTAAATTGATGCTGCAAATCATTATCTAATAAAGTCTGTTTGATGATTTTATCATTTTGAATCAAGTCTGACTCCTTGGGGTTCGTTTGGGAGCCATATATGATCCATACGATCATATCATTTCTAAGTTTAAGGTTATGTTTGTGCGTTCTGTGCGTTTTTCCTCAAAAGAAATTACGTACCTTGGCAGGTTCGGGCATCTGGCATAAGCTTATAACCTTGATTGCAATTGCAATGATACGACCCAACACTGTTCTCACAAATTTGTGAACATTTAGATACTTGCGTTTCACATTCATTGATATCTGCAAATACAAACAATATACAATTTTAACTTATTACAATGCAAGTTGTCTTTACTGCAAACGTTTTGCTCTGGTGAAATGGAAAATATTTAGCCATGAATTTTGTGAAGACAAAACAGATGAATTGTTTATGTCATATGCGCATAGTTTTAAAGTTGGAATGTGCGTTCGTCCACTTACCCATTGTCTGCATATTGATAGAAGGGTTGAAATTAACATTTTATATTCTTTTAGTCGTTCATTACGCCATGAAATTTATATTTTATTTGTCCCTATATGTAACTTAAAATTCATATAAAGTTTAACTGATCTTCCTTTTTTCAACCCTAGCGTGTTTGATGAAGCTAAATCCCGAAAAGTAATTTCCACGAAGTTAAATGGCTTTTCAGTATTGAAAAATATAAACGAATGTAAGGTGTTGATCATGTCTTTCTGACATATATTTCACATCCTATCTTTTAAATGTTTAAAAGTTGTATTACCCTTTTTTGTTTAGGAATCACTTGTAGCACTTTAAAGCCGATGTGGAATAGAGATTATGAACTATCGCTTTATTTCCCTCTGAAATACATTTCAATTTCCAATAACATTTTATTGTATTATAATTTGTATACACACTTAATGGCCAAGCGTACCGATATAAAAATTGAACGCCATACGTTCGGTCTATAAATACACATAATATAAACTTTGTAATTACCAGTACATGTTCTTCCATCACTTTCAAGTCTATAACCATTATTACACGCACACGAATAGGACCCAACATCATTTAAGCATATTTGTTGACATCCGCCATTTGTTCTCATACATTCATTTATATCTGCACAAGATAAATGATATAGAACACTGTAATCAATGTGAGCAGGTGTATTTTTGAAATATTTGTTACTTGTATGTTATTTTGATTATTGCTCACAAGCCGATCATTTACAGATAATTATCATGATTTTTCCGTCTGCATTTTGTTTTGTTGATTTTTACTTAAACCGGAAGACTTGTAAAACGTGTTCCTGAAGACAAAGAAAACATATTTCGTTACATAAAATTGTACCTAGCGCCTCATATACTTCATTTTATGATGACTCTAGCACTTTTTTGGTTACCATTGATATAAACTTAACAATAAACAGCTATAGCCAACACAACTACTTCTTCTTCTTGAGTCCAACGTCCCCTTGGTCACAAAAATGGCGTCGTTGACAGAATGGGCAGATGAGAAGAAATCCATGAAGTAAAAGGTGATAGGAGCTCAGTAACCAACAGATATGCCAGTGGGTGCAGAGGCAATGAAGGCAATGCAGAAGGAGCTTGAGAAGATGAGCTTAGGTCAGCTAAAGTGATAGCAGGAGCCGTACCAACCGAACCAAAAGGTTGTTTTTACACCAAGAGAAATAAAAATAAAAAACAAAATTTTCAGGACGACAAGATGATAGTCAAACTTTAGATGAATTTGTTGAAGATGTGGATCTCACACTTAAAACTAGACCTACATCTGATGTTGAAAAGGTAAACTTCATTTTCAGGCACCTCGAAGGACCGGCTCGCGAAGAAATTCGATACAGTCCTGTTTCAGAAAAGAAGAAATCAAAAGATGTATTAGCCATTCTTAAAGATGTGTTTGGCGAACGAGGAACCATCTCAGAACTATTATCAGAGTTCTACCAATGCCGACAAGAAGAAGGACAAACTCCTCAAGAATTCTCACATCAGCTCATGTGTAAACTTGATAAATTTTGTAAAAGGGATCACAACATCATCCAAGACCGCGATCTGACACTTCGAAATCAGTTCGCAGAAAACGTCAAAGAATTTTGGCTACGCAGTGAGCTTAAAAAGAAGATACGAAGTATGCCAACTCTAGTATTTAACGGCATAAGGGAGGAGGCAAGACTTTTTATGGAAGACTCCCAGGAGTTGAAGCAACAACATAATTCATCTACTGAATTTGATGTACCAGTGCTTGTAACTCAAGCTATGCAAAATAAGCAAAAAACGAACATTCAGAACTAACTGAACTATTTGCAGAGTTTAAAACCGAACTTCAGAGTGTCAAATCTGAAGTACAAACACTTAGATCAGCACGCTCAGAACGTGAAATGAGAGAATGTTATCATTGTGGGGAAAAAGGTCATATTAGGAAAGATTGCCGTAAAACGAAAAGAGAAATGGAACAACAGTTAAGGGCAAAGGATTTAAACGAACCAGGCCTATGGCAGGGAGCCGGTTTGTAGGCACCAAATCGAAGGGCTCGTTTTTTGTCAAGAGAACTGTTTGTAATAGTCCTAGTGTTGAAATTGAAAATTCAGACATCAATATTTCTTGTATTTTGGAGACTTGATCAATGGTTAGCACAATTACTGAGTCGTTTTTCAACAATTTTTTGAAATCAAAATTTGAATTACATCCAGATCAGAGATGGCTTAAATTAAGAGCAGCAAATGATTAAGATATTCCATACTTTGGATATATAGAGACAGATGTTGTTGTCAATTCTTCTGGAAGAACCATTAAGGACAGAGGAATTTTGATACACCTGGCCTTATTGGTATGAATATCATATCGGAATGTATGGACATATTTCAGACAAATGTTGCTTACACTGAGGTTAAGGGTTTTCCTCAAATAGCAGGAAATTCGGAGATATGTGTGTCAGCAAATTCTGTCAGTATAATAAATGTTGTTGGACCGACACAAAAGGCAGCAAAAGATAAGACAGTTCTCATTGAACTAACATCAAGGGTTGGTGATATTATGCTCGTAGACTCGATTTCAAATACAGAAAGAAACAAATATCCTGTAAGAGTTTCGAATTTAAAATCGACAGATATGTGGCTGAAACCAAACTCTAGAAAAGGCATCATCAGAGAAGTTGCATGCGTGTATAATCAGGAAACAGACATTGAATTCTTCAAAACAAATGAAAATGAAGAGACCTTAGTTTTGAAGAGTGAAGTTGAGGACACAAATGTTCTACAAGCGCAACAGGAATTTATACACGAACTTAACTGTTCCGAAAAAGACAAACTAAAAATCAGAGATCTCATTCAGAAACACAGCGATGTATTTACCTCCAATGATTTAGAACTCGGATACTGCACAACAATGAAACACAAGATCAATTTATCACATGAAAATCCTATTACTCAACCTTATCGAAGAATACCACCAAGCCAATACGAATAAGTTAAAAATCATATTAAAGACTTATTTGCTAAAAAGATCATCAAAGAGAGTAAAAGTCCGTATTCATCGCTAATTGTAATCGTGAGGAAGAAAGTCCAGTCTATTCGGCTATGTGTAGACTACAGACGATTGAACTTAAGGACAGTATGTGATGCTTTTCCACTGCCAAGGATAGATGAATCACTTGACGCCTCCATGGCGCAAAATATTTGACAACGTTGGACTTAGCACATGGTTTTTTATCAGATAGTCATGGAAAAATCTGATCAACATAAAACGGCTTTTAGTACACCGTTTGGTCTATACGAATATACACGAATGCCTATGGGAATATGCAATAGTCCAGCAACTTTTCAGAGATTAATGCAAAATATATTCAACGAGTCTGTATTTCAAATGCTTTTTATCTACTTGGATGACTTGCTAGTGTTTACAAAGACAATAGATGAACATTTAGAGCGACTAAACGAAGTCTTTACAACATTAAAAGAACATGGACTTAAGTTGAAGGCTAAGAAATGTAATTTCTTCCGAAAACAAGTTAAATATCTGGGATATTTAATCTCATCGGATTGCAAAGCAACTGAACTGTACTTGGTTATGCGGATTACAGGAACAAGTTATCTTAGAAATAGATGCAAGCTTCAAAGGGCTGACTTGATAATGTTTACAAAGACAATAGATGAACATTTAGAGCGACTAGACGAAGTCTTTACAACATTAAAAGAACATGGACTTAAGTTGAAGGCTAAGACTTGTAATTTCTTCCGAAAACACGTTAAATATCTGGGATATATAATCTCATCGGATTGCAAAGCAACTGAACTGTACTTGGTTATGCGGATTACAGGAACAAGTTTATCTTAGAAATAGATGCAAGCTTCAAAGGGCTGACTTGATAGTGTTTACAAAGACAATAGATGAACATTTAGAGCGACCAGACGAAGTCTTTACAACATTAAAAGAACATGGACTTAAGTTGAAGGCTAAGACTTGTAATTTCTTCCGAAAACACG
>JAULBM010347597.1:0-12285 GCA_032357055.1 Geukensia granosissima | reverse complement strand
GAACTCCCCTTCTCAAAGGTTGTGCCGGGGAAAGAATAGGCACTAGGTATCTCCGTCCTTGAGGCACTAGTCCTCTATAAGGGGCGTCCCTGATTGTTGGGGATGTATAAATTCACAATCCGTCCAGAGGGAGACGTTAAATACGCCCCGTGTATGAAATATTTGCCACTGGACGTTAAATAACAATCAATCAATCAATCATCTAACAATGCAGACAAATCAAATAAAAATATAATCAACAAAATTAAACAACTCTCTAACCGTTTTAAAAAGGCAGAAAGGTCTCTAGTATATCAAAACAGATTTGATCTTCTGTCAGCAGAGGCAGACGATGTAGAAGTTATGGATACTTCTTCAAATGATCTCAAGGAGACTTTTGAGGGCAATCCCTTGGAATCCAACAAAACTCCCCCAGATGGAGGTCGTCAGATTTATAGGACTCGTGTCGGAGGAAGATTCACGAGTTGCTCTCCTGATACGGATGAGCGACGTCATAGGAAAATATCCCCTATTCGTGTCCCTCCGTCATGAGTCATATCATTCAATGGAATTGTCGAGGGCTGAAAATTAATATGATTGAACTATCCCTCTTGGCACAAGCCATCCTCCCTTGTGCATTTTGCTTACAGGAACCCATTAATAAGAAAATGATAAGATAAACCTAACAAATTATTCTCTTTACTCTTTATATGTAAAAGAAAATGAAAGAGCTGCTGGTGGCTCCTCATTTTTTGTCAAAAAAAATTCACAGTCAGGTAACTCTAAAAACGGATTTGCAAGCTGTAGCAGTCCGGGTGTCTCTTGAAAATTTCATTATGTTATCCTCGATTTATATTCCACCTCATTCTAATATTGAGCTGAATAAAATGAAGGCATTCATTCTAATAAAAGACTTCCATGCTTACAACTCAATCTGAGGTAGCAACATGCAAAACAACAAAGCAATATCATTGAAGACATATTAAATCAAGAAGGCTTATGTATTTTCAACAATGAATCGAATACTTACCTCCATCCATATAATGGCGCTTATACATCTATTGATATACCCTTATGTGATCCTTCCCTTTTGCTCGACTTCTCGTGGAAGGTTCACGATGACTTTCATGACTTTCGCAAGTGATCACTTTCCAATATTTCTAGAAATTCTTTTTATTCGACTTCTGAAAAACTTTCTCGTTACAAATTTGACATGGCAAACTGGCAATATTTGAATTAAAATTTGAAATATTTCAAAATATTTTCGATCCAGTTATAAAATTTAATGAAACTTTAATCTCACTTGCAAATAGAGCCATTCCTTAAACCTCGACAAATCCAAAACATCCAAGTAAACCTTTGTTTGACGACAACTGTGAGGAAGCTAAGAACAACCGAAAAAAGGCCGAACGACATTTCTACAAACATCCAACTTTTGATAACTTGACCTTTTTTTCGTATTTTTCGGGCAAAAGTTCGAAGAACGTTTAAACAAAAGCGACGAATATCTTGGCAAAATGTTGTTTCTAAACTTACTTGTCATACTCTAATGAATGAAGTTTTGAATTTTAGTAAAAAAATAGAAGGAAAAAAAAGAAATTCTAATTTACACCATCTAAAAGATGGTCAGGACACCCTGCATCCGAAAAAGAAATATCTCAAATATTTGTCCGAAACATTTTCGAAACACTCCACTTCTAAAAACTACAAGCCTCTTTTTCAGAATATCAAAATAATCTTCAAAAAAAATCAAACAACTTTAAATAAAAAAAAATTAAAAGATTACAATCGGCCGTTTTAAACAATGGAACGGATGATCAACGATTGCCTTGTCTGTTTTCTCAAGTCAATTGGACTCTTTACCAACATACAGTGTGGATTCTACAGTACATTGGATCATCTGGTTCGCTTTGAGTTTTTTTCTTCGCAATTGGTTTGCTAAGAGTAAACATACAGTGTCTGTCTTTTTCGATTAAGAAAAAGGATATGACACTACATGGAAATATGGCAGTTTAAAATATCTTTTTGATATAAGGGTTGAAAGGTAGACCTCCAATCTTTATCGAAAACTGTTGGGATGCATTTTTGTAATAAAAGAAAGCTTCATCTCGATCCAGATCTCAAATTATATAATTCATCAATCAAAGTAGTGAAAGAAAGTTTCTTGGACTGATTTTTGATAGCAAACTTACCTTTCTGCCTCATAACAAAATGTAAAAAAATAAATGCCTAAAGGCATTAGATATTAGGAACAGAATGGTGTGATGACAAAAATGTCTTAGTAAACTTATACCGATCTCTTGTTAGATCGAAGTAAGATTACGGTTCAATTGTGTATGGTTCAGCTCACAAATTGTATATAAACATCCTTGAAACTATCCATAATCAAGGATTAAGACTTGCTCTAGGAGCCTTTCGCACCTCTTTTGTTGAAAGTTTATATATTGAGGCTATTGGACAGTCACTTAATAATCGTAGAATTAAACTTGGCTTGTTGTATTTAACTAAGCTAAAGGTTTTGCCTTCAAATATCGCCTACGACTGTGTTTAAATCCACTCTATGAAGAAATATTTCAAAAGCATTAAAACAAATTATTAAAATAGGAGATGTGGCATGATCCCACTATTTGGCATTCGTATGAAACCCAATATTTTTTACTTCTGAAATTGATCTCCAGGAAATTGCGACAGTAGATATTCCTAAATCTCCTCCATGGCTTCTTCAAAACCAAAATTCATTTTTGATCTCCGCAAATATAAAAAGTCCAATACAAACCAGCTGATAATTCAGCAACAATTTGCTGAGTTAAGATTTCAAAACAATTTACAATGAAGGATCGAAAGACGAAGATAAAGTTGCAGCAGCTGCTGTCTACGGACCACAATCAGCCACTCTTCGTCTTCCATCAAATAGTTTTTTATTTTCAGCGGAAGCGAGAGCTATTATTCTTGCTCGACAATTTATCGGAACATCAGCAGACAATAAATTATTATTATGCCTGACTCACTTTCTTGCTTATTGGCAATTGAAAGTGAGAAATTCAAACATCCTTTAATTTTACATATTATTGAATTTTATAAAAGACTTGTCAATTAAGGAAAGAGATAATATTTTTCTGGATACCAAGCCATGTTGGTATCTAGGGGAATACAGTCGTATACGAGGGGCGAAAAATGCCCTCAATAATCCTGTTACAATTTTATCTGTACCATATACTGATTTTAAAGCATTAACTGTAAAACATGTACAACCTGAGGCAATCACAGTGGGATTTGCAGGTTAATAATAAACTTCATGAAATTCAGCTAAAATTGGTTTAAATAATTATACTTTTGGTAAATCCCGAGGAAACCAAGTGGTTTAAACTAGATACCGCATTGGCCACACTCAGAAAACGCATTCGTATATTTTCGAGATGACCCACCTCCCTTGTGCATCCCGTGCCAAAGTCGGCATAGCATTAAACATCTTTGAGCTGACTATGTAGATAAAAGGAATTCGAAATACTTAAGGGGTAGACAGAAATTCTGAAGTCGGAAGGCAGACAAGACCATGGCCAACAAAATGAAACGAAAGACAAACATATTACACAAAACACTAAACTGAAAACTAAAGCTGGAGTAACACGAACCTACAAAACCAGGGTGAGTTCAGGTGCCCCGGAACAGTATGCAACTCCTGCTCCACTAGTGGCACCCATCGTTTTACTCGGTAGTCAAAGCCGGTGTATAGTCACAATCGATGTTAGTCACAACCGGTATAGGAACGGTTTTGTGTTCAAGACAGTCGGAATATATCCTTTGTCATCTGTGAAATGGATATTTCGTACCGGTCAACCAAATCATTATGGCGACCGAAAAACTTTGGGAGTGATGACATTAATGTTTTCCTGAGTAACCCTTGGCTCAGTAACTTTCTAGTCAGCTGCAACCCTCTATCAATAAAATCCTAATAGGAAGCACGTCCTGTAGTAGCGTATCAATTGACAGATATACCCTCCTTATGCCGGTACGGCTGAAATGTTGCTAGACATGAACGGAAAGTTTACAATCGGAAAATCAAAGTCGTCTCTCTAAGTTTGTTCTTAACCCGTCCTTACTGAAAATTTCTAGGTATAAGTCTATGTAAGAAACGGACCTTTCTGTTTCTGTAGTGTCTTTGATTTAAAGTTCAATGGCATAGATGAGGTCAACGTAGTAACCAAATCTAGAGGTTATCACCCCACTCCCCCCCCGAAGGCGGCCGGGGTATAGAAATAGGTCGTTCGGTTTTTCCGCCTGCAGGTAGAACGCCTGCTAAAGGGGCGTTCGTTAGTACGAGCGGGATGTATAAATACTTGAACTCCCCTTCCCGAAGGTTGTGCCGGGGAAATAATAGGCACCAGGTTTCTCTGTACTGGAGGCACTAGTCCTCTAAAAGGTGCGCCCTTGATTGTGGGGGATGTATAAATTCACAATCCGTCAAGAGGGAGGCGTTAAAGACGCCCCATGTTAAGGATGCCACGTTTTAAGCACGTTAAAGACCCCTTGTAACAGCTCATTTCGAGTGTTCAGTTGGCGGCCAGTTACAAAGCTAAATTTTCCGCCCCTATCCAACCCGCAATTTTTTCAGTGGCAGTTTAAAAGTCCCTCCCTTACCGGTCCCTTGCTCACAGTCTACATATTAAGATAGTTTCACTTGTTTTCGTCCTGAATATGCATGAAATATTTGCCACTGGACGTTAAACAACAATCAATCAATAGAGTTATTCAGTGAAAGGACATCATCTGTATAAATCCGAAATTATTCGTCGGTACTACACAGTCTCTAATATTAAAGATTTGTGTACAAATGTCGATGGCGACAAGCTTTAAAATTTCATTTATTTTATATGATTCTGTTATGTTATTTGCTTGTAATTTGTATTTTTAAATCTGGTATTTTTTTTTACTTATTGTGTTTGTTACTAGTATTTTAATATCTGAAATTAATTGACGCATTGTGAAATATCTTTGTTTATTCAAAATTTTTGATTTTTTCTTATTGTTTAGTTTTTACTTTTAACACCATTTTAATCTGTATGTAGGCAAAGCTACGTTTTAATATTGAATGTTTAACTATCGATGTGTTTTATTTGATATTATGTTTGTTCTCGACACGATATGGCTGGATATTGCCGACATGGCGTTAAACTCCAAACATTCAATCAACCATAAAAAAGCCCACACATGAAATTCATACAAATAAAAAATAGTAATGAAGCAAGTATAAAACAATATGCAATGTAGTGACGTTTTTTTGTGTTGATTAATTTTAAGATAACCCACCTTTATATCCGTATTGATAATGCATCGTTATACAGACAATGAGTAAAATCTGACTTTTTATGATGTACATGTATGTAAGGAAATAAATTGTGAATTATTTTTTAACAATATATCGCTTTTCTCATCAATTTTAATAAGTGCGTTGGAATAAACCTATAACAAAAGTAACAAAAACCCAGCAGATATTAATCTATAATTTGTATAAAAAATTTCAAAGCTACAAAAACAAAATTTACAATTTTGCAATTTCTATTCATCTGATTAGCAAGACCAAAAAGTCCGTAAATAAAAGATATCCACACAATAATGTCCTGTTAGTACTCCAGTAAATAAATTTTCGGTCTCGAATTTAATTATGACTTTATTCCAACTCTCCCAATACATCACACCTTTATATAAATAAAACAAAAGGATTTACTAGAAATCATATGAAAGACATTTACTAGAATCATTGAATAAAACTAGTTATAAAACTCTAGAATGTTCAGGGAAACCCCATAAGATGTTATTTACATAGAAATCGCTCTAGCGTGACAACAGGTCATTTAAGGTGAAAAAAGATAACAAATAAAAAAACAACCTTTTTCACATCTAAATTAATCATCAGCAATAATATAATCGAATATATATATATATATATATATATATAACACAAATGTTATGTTATTTTGGTAATTTATTTAATCTTTTTTCATCTTTGCTTGAAATGACCAAATTGCATGCTGAAACATCTCTATTTGCTATCAGTTTAAAACATACTTTTGCTTGTATGGAGATGATTAAATCACAAATAAGGCTATAGTGTTTGTCTTTCATATATTAAATAATGATGAACCAGGTCCACAGTAATAAAATTTGAAATGACCCCCTTATTGCTCAAATCTACCAGAGAGACTCTGGTCTTGTCAGTCTTTAGAAAGCGACAATAACGAATTGTTTACCAAGAAAAGCACAGAAAAACCATTTTGTACCTTAATTTAATAGTGAAGTGTTTGCTTTCGCTCGTTCACAAGTATTACCAATAAAGGGGTCGCTCACTGAAACCATAGTCCATAAGAAGAGAGTTCCTTACTCAACCTGAGGTGAATACTCAAGGGTATTTAATTTTAAAGGTTTCTCCAAGCTTTTCACAATAGTAACAAAATCTCCTAGTTTCATGGTTTGTGGTTTCTCTTTTTAACACTCGCCTAAGCTAATCAAGGTTGTAATAAGAAAAAATTGTTTCACTTATTCTTCACCCGTTTTTATGAATCTGCCAATAGAAGTCAGGGCATAAAGTTGAGCTTTGTTCGTAGTTTATACCTAAAAGACACCAAAGGACTAACCGCAATCGTAAAGCCTGAAAACAGAAAAGACCAACAAAATGAAACGAAAGACAAACATATTTTCACATAACAGTACACCGAAAACGAAAACTTGAGTCACACGAAACTTTACATGTTTAAGTCGTGAACAAGTAAAGACAATAATGGAAATAGTTTTCACTTAGACTCGTTGAATTTCTAAAAGTTATTCAATAGTACAGATTGATTATTGGTTGCTTAACGTCCAGTGGCAAATATTTCATGCATATCCAATTATCGAAAGGTGGGGGGGGGACCCAACAGGGCAACGACCTTTAAACTGCCGCTGGAAAATAGGAGGGATGGGTAGGGACGTAAAATTTAGCTTTTTGCAACAGTATCAGCCTTCTATTTGTCGAAATCTACATAGGGATCTTTACATGCATTGAGCCTGACATTCTCCACACACGTCACCCACTACGTTGCACGACCAGACATTCTGTATTTTGACCTGGCAACCCTCCCCCAACGAGAGGGCTTCCCCTATTCGCCACAGGTGTATCACTCTGGGTCAGTTCTGTGTGTCGTGCACTGAAGACCACACAGAAAAAGGGTGCAAATACCCAAATAACAGCGTTTCAATGCAAAACCAAACTTATAATATTTGGGAATAATATAGTATTTAATATGTTTTCTAACAATTTACTCGACCAAGCATTGCCTATCATTAAAATTACAATTTGAACATGAAATTTCAAGCGTCCGCTTTTGGAAAAATTAAAAAGTTTAAAAGTCATCAGATTTTGTCACACTTAGAATAAGATACATGTATAATAATTTATCTGAATTTATTCTTGTAATTTTTATTTCTATGTTGTGATTTCAGCGAAGTCTGTTTTGTAATAAGTTTAGTGTATTGTAGATCAAGTGTGGTATTTTACGGAAAATATTAGTGAAATGCAAGGGAATTTTAAAGTGTGATGTTCATGATTTAACCTTGTAAAACCGGAAGATTTTCAACACTCGTGTTTTATCCTTTATTAAATCTGAAACGAATACTTAAGCTTGTCAAGTTCTTCCCCGAATGGTATTTGATAATGTTTATGTATATCTTAATCTTAACTGTCATTATATGACTGACCTTCACGCTGAATGAAGATGCAGGTAGGTACATGTGTACACGGTAAGACGATATTTTTCATAATATTTTCTTTCTTCACGTATTTTTTTGTTTTGATTAATTGATCATTAGAGTACTGTGTTGTTTTGTTGTTTACAAAAAGGAGACAATCCAATCAGTAAATAATTGATATAATTTGTACATTTTGTTTTTATTTGAGCAATTACTTAACAGTTATTTTCTGGCATATTTATAGCTAATAAAAAATTACAAAGAATTTTTAATTACTCAAATATTATCATGTACTTAAATGATTAAAAACACATGTTTAACAAGTAAAATGATTTGACATTGTGAAATAAATTGCTTCAGGTAATGCTTTGCATAATCATTGTGTTCATCTTGAACATCCTATGTTCAGCGAAGAACCCGCTATTGGATAGAGAATGGGAACTCTACAAGATGGAATACAATAAAACTTACAAAGACCAAACCGAAGAACATTCACGGTATATTTAAACATGTTCTTAATAAGGAACTTATTAAATTATTTTTTTGTAAAATGAAATGTTTTTGTGTAAACAATGACACGAAATCACGACAACTGTTAAATACAATTATAAAACGCATATTTGTAAGACTGTTGTGGTTGAACATGTCTGCAAAAATATCAAGGTATTGGTAAAAGCACAAATAAGATTAAGATTAAAAGAAAAATTGATTCTAAATAGACCTGTACTACAACGGCCCCTGCTGCAAGTGAATGGGGCTTCGTTTTTGTACTTCATTAGGAAGGTCATTTTAATATGAAAAACAAAAGATTTGGGATAAATGTAAAAAAAAACTGTACTCCAACCACGAAAAAAACAAAGGGAATTTACAAACTTGAAACGTATCCACTTTAAAAAAGAGCTCTAAATTGCCCAAAATCGTGTATACGTAAAATAATGCTACCTTAATATAATCTTAATTGCACATGTAAGAAAACATTTAAAGACTTTTTGAAATGAATATCTACAAATACCTATTTTACATAAATTGGATTAAAAAACTACATAATGTTACTTTTAGACGTAAGACATGGGAGGAAGCATGCTACTACATCGAGCGCCATAACCTGGAAGCTGACAGAGGGAAGCACAGTTATTGGCTAGGTCTAAATCAGATGTCTGACATGGTAAGACATATTGTCTTGGTATACAGATACTGAGATACTGAGATAATGTGATATTGAATCCATTCACATCGTTCAATCGTGGTAGGGACAACTACTACATGCAGTACGTTTCGCATCCTTTCCGTATTTTCAGTTCTCTAAAATTTATACAAATTTCTTTTAAAAAATAATTTGATAATTTTCATGTTAGACATTAAGCCGATATTTATTTATTTACAAATAAGACAATTATATCAACACAAATGTAAAACACAGCATGTACATAAAAGAAAGTCAAAGATACCAAAGGGACAGACAGGAATCGTTGAGTTGGAAGACAGACAAGACCATGGCCAACTAATAAAACGAAAAACAAACATTAAACTTACGACACTACACTGAAAACTAAAGCTGGAGAAACACGAACCCTACAAAAACCATTGTGAGCGACTGTGACTTCCTGTGTTGGTAGCATTAGAACCGAAACACCGTAAGTCAAAGATCTAATCATTACACAAGAAGCACTTAAATCAAATCGTTATGGAAAGCCAAATCCGACGGTAGGTACAACTACTAATTGCATATCATTCAAAGCAGAGAACGTAAAATGGACGGGAGCACTGGTGTGAAAGTTGGGAATAGAGGAGTGAAGTTCCGTTATCATTGTCACCCACCGGTGCTTTTCAAAATTTGGTGATTTGTGTAACGAAGAAAAAAGTCTTGGAATCTTTTGATAGACAGTAAAACAACATATACAATACCTAGCTGGATGCCTTGTTGAATATTTTGTTTATTGTACAGTTTTTCTAACTCAGTTATTCAAAGAAATAACGTTATAACATAAGTTGCTATTGTACGCAGTAACTGGTACGGTCGAAAACAGATGACTGATATTGGAAAAACAGATAAATAAGACGCAGTTACTATTTAGCTATTACAAGCTCAACTACACTTATACCGGTTCTGATCAACACCTGTTGTGGCAAAACATCGGCTTTGTCTATTGAGTGCCATGACTCGGTCTACTAGTGGAGGATTAACTTACCGCTCCTGAGCACCTTGAAATCACCAAATGATGTAGGTTTCGTGTTACTTTAGCCTTAGTTTTCAGTGAAGTGCTGTGTTTATAATGTTTGTTGTTCGTTCCATTTTTGGCTATGGTCTTGTATGTCTTCTTGCTTAACTATTTCTATCTGCCACCTAGGAATCTTCGAATTCTTTTTATAAGGGTAGATTCTATTAACCTATATTAGCAATATCGTTGGGAAATTCTTATCTTATTTTGTCAATGATATGTGACAAACAGATTTCTTGAAATTTGTCATTCTGGGAGGTTTTGGAACCGATTTTGATACCATTACAACGAAGTAAATACATTTTTTTTATATAACCCAACAGTCTTATAAATTTAACTTTACATTGTTTATATACTATAAATGTAAACAGATCTTCAGACTTCAGTGAAAAATGCTTAAGAAAGATGCTAAAGATGAAACAACCTATGAAATCTTTCATAGGTTTCATCAATGTGTATATTTACAAGTTGTTGGTTTGTTTTTCAGTTTGTTTGCATGCTAATGGGATATATATTTTTATTTGAATGTACAGGAACATCCCCGAATTTTTTTTATATGGACCTTTTGATGCTACCGGCTCCTCTAAGCAAGCTTAACAGCCAAATATTGCATATTCCGAAGTTCTCACGAATTGGGAATATGAAATTAGGACTTATTAGTAAGTGTAATAAATTTACCCATATAAAACCATTTTAAGTTCTTTGGTAAATATCATTACTCATTTAAGTCAATATATTGTTACATTTTTTCTAGTTAATCCTTTTTAATTTTTTAATTTTTACAATAGCTTGTTTTCTTTGGCCATTATGGATAAGAGAATCAAGTATGTAATCATTTTGTGGCGAGTACTATTTCGTATTTGGTACAACATGCTGTCTCTTGTATTTGGCATTATCTGCATGCTATCTGTCTACTTATAATTTTAAATCCAATGCATTTGGTTTTTATAGTGAGCTTTTATGTCTTAAGAGCACCATTGTCACAAGTCAGCGGAAGGTTTTAGCGCTAACAAACATTCTCGCTACCAATTTTTCTTACTGGGCACCGGAGTGGTCTCCAGGGCTCGTCCCACAGGGCTGACCCAGCGCAATCCCCAGGTGGCGGATTGGGGAGCCCTCTCGTTAGTGGACTGCCATGTGTTAATACGGAAAGCCTGGCCTTGGACCATAGAGTGTGACGTGTGTGGACAATTCCACACTCCATGCATGTAAAAGACCCCTTCTGTAGATTTCGATTTAGAAAAGGCTAACACCGTACAAAAGTGTAAATTTTTCGTCCCTACCCTTCCCTCCTATTTCCAACCTTATTTAGCTGATTATTGTTTTATTAGAATTTCAGTGCATATTATTTTGGGGCCTTTTACAGTATGCATTATGGTGTGGATTAGGCAACTTGTATATGTTTGTAATATATTTTTTTTTTGGATGGCTGTCTCATAGAAAATCTTAGCACATCCAGGTTTTCAATTGTCCCTCACACAAAATCTGTTAATTTTGGCAGAATGTGCATGACTGTAAAGTGAATTGCTCAATTACTTTCACAATAATAAAATTTATAATAAAAAATCTTATTGGGTAAAAATACGAAACACTGTATTAAACAGACAAATGAAGAAGTTGAGGGGATGCTGAATGTTCACAGTAGTCCGGCAGATCGGAGAGGTGGCTCGACCTTTCTTATACCAAATAATACCAAAGTTCCGGCTGCAGTTGATTGGCGGAATCATGGATATGTGACACCTGTCAAAAATCAGGTAATTAATCTTGATGGAATCAAAATTACATTATTAATTTTGAAATCACAAACTTGAGGTCCTTTCATCTTAAAATATGATCTATCTATCTAGTGTCATAAGAACATTTGCATTTTCGTGTGCAAGTATAACACATGGTTGGCTGCACAGATGAGTCGTACCTTAGCGATATTCAGTTATTTATGTACTTCATACCAGAGTATTTGGTGAAACTAGAATGTCATGGTTTACATTAGGATCGTGTTTTTGTAATTAAAAAAACAATATAATTTTACTCATTAAACACTTTGAAGAAATTTACAAAAATATGAGTGCAATAAAAAGAATACCTTATTCAATCCATAGAACAGGACTTTTCTTTGACGAATCTGACATTAAACATGTTTAAAATAAAGTTAAACATGTTTAATGTCAGATTCGTCACAATCTAAAAAAAGGGAAAGTAACGCAATGCTTTTTTAGCTCACCTGGCCATAGTCCATGTGAGCTTTTGTCATCACTTGGCGTCCGTCGTCCGTCCGTCGTAAACTTTTAACATTTTCATCAACTCCTCTGAAACTGCATGGCCAAATGGAACCAAACTTGACAGGAAGCCTCTATATAAGGTCCTT
>JAULBM010347586.1:0-12285 GCA_032357055.1 Geukensia granosissima | reverse complement strand
TAAGACGCTTAATATAAACATACTGCCTTTAGGTGAGGGTGTTATGGTAGATTACCACACAAAGAAGTATGGTAATCTACCATAACACCCTCACCTAAAGGCAGTATGTTTTTCATTATACTGAATGCCTTCATCTGTTCTGGTTTAGTTGATGCAAAAAATGGGAAACCCAATTAAAATTGATTCAAAAAATAACTTGCATTAAAATATAAAAAACCCGCTTTTAGTTTCTCCCCAATAAAACCGATTGTAGCTAGACCATCAAAAACCAATACCAACCTTTTTGTAGCAGAAAAAATCCATTAAAAATAAAGAATCGGTTTACTAAAATGTAAGCTATAGCGTAGAAAGCTACATGTTTTAATGCGAGACACCACTTACAACGGCAATACAACATAATAAGACAGCGCAGTCGAATAAAAAAATTAATTTCGAAAGTTGCCATATTTATTGATTTGTTAAAAGTTAATAGAATTTTTTTATAGTTACCGATGATCCTGTATTTTGGAGATTTCAAACTAAAGAGACCCACCGTTTGATAGGAATTTATGAAGAGAATATTGCTCTATTAGTGAAATAGCGAACACGAATGTTTTGAAAATTTAACTTCACCCACCGAACATACGGCTGAAATTGATTTTATTTTTGACCAAATATTTTGAGTAACTTCTTAACTATGTCGTCAAAAATTCGTCTGATGCATTTTTTGAAATTATTTTTTTTCATGACATACCCACTGAATTGCCACATTAATACTCTATATTAAAATGCCTGTTTGCAAATAAAAATGTAGGCCGTGCCTTAAAAATCACTTTTCATGCAAATATCACGTCATGCAGAAGCAACAAGAATGATTTAAATGTAAACTGTGGGTAATTTTAGAGGCGTGCAACAAAAGAAACTTGTGACGAATTTCGCCTCTAAAAGTATTGTCAACCACTGTACTTGATATTTTAAAACGATATTCTGATTAATATGTATCTTAAACTGCTCATCCTAATCGTATTTTAAATCTAAACTTACTTGACATCGAATTAAATGCAACATAAAAATGGAATATCATTTTGAAGTTTGAAAGTTTCTCAGTAAACCCGGAATGTAATTTCCATTACCGGCATTGGAAGAATTAGGAAGAATCCGATCCGAACTTAACTTTCTTTGTATTGAAATAAATTGTCCGTGCAGAATGTTTTAGAGTTGCCTTGTTTAGTAGTCCTTCATCATTACCTAGATAGTGATTTATGGTTTCTCTTCATATTCGACTCGATAATGGTATTTTTTTAATTATGAAAATGATTTTCTCGTTCTAGCCTTAGAATTGCATTAGTTTCAAGATCCTGATTCTTTCTTATAAACAGAGCTTAACACAGTGTTTATTAAAGATTAGACCAGTGAACAATGATCAGTAAAATCGACATTTTTTGTTTTTTATACTGAAATTAAGTATTAAATAGCTCTCATGTAAATCAGAGGACCATTTAAGTCTATTTAAAGTTTTGGAAAGCACAACACCATGAAAAAATATCTTAGGTAACTTGAAGACATTTCATGTCAAAATTTACATTCAAGACTATAGACACTATGATGAAATATCTTATTTTCCTACCTATCATTGGTGTATCTTATAGATAATACATTGAATCTATGAAAGAATATGTGGCGTCGAGTGAGCATATAAGTGGACCAAGGGTTGTATTAGAAACGAAGATTAAAGAGCAAAATATTGTTATACGCGTTAAGATTTAAGTAGACAACAAGTATAACCCAAGTCTAAAGATCCATGATCAAACAATCCTACTTGTAACATTGGGATATGCTACCGACTAGATTTCACAATTTATTATTTATTCTAAATCGATTATTGACACTAAACGAACTTTGCGATAAATTTCATTTGAAGATTAAATTTTATATTTGCACATGTTTCTTCAGTGTTGAATTCAATTTTTTTATTTTCTACTTCGCTTTAAGTTGAAAACATAGCACGAGAATATCAAAACTATTTTAAAGTTTGTCAACAAAGGCGTAGATGGTTATTCTAATGCATTAGATTTCAAAGTTTTGCGCAACCTACAATCTTATCAACTTTAGCAAGAAACTTTGTGTTTGACTATATCACAGAATAATATTATTTAGATAAATTTGCAAGACATATTTTCTCAAACTAAGATCAGACAGGTATCTTCCAATCTTAGTGAATCGACATATTGACGGACCGGGTTATTTTCATAATTCATTGGCCCTGGGAAAATCTCTAAATGTTTCAAATTGTACTTATGTGACAGAAAAATTTCAATAGAACTAGATCAGTTGACAACTTGTAAAATATTTTATAAATATTTATCTTATTTTGAGCTTTATTTTGGTTATATTTGTATATTTTAAAGTGATGAACTAAATGAGCATGTTTAATAAGGATTTAGTATCCATGCTCTTCTAGACATTCTGAGTATCCTAACAACCGAAACATGCGATTGGAGTGTCAATTTCAATCATAATAAAAATATACTACCATTAACAATTGGGATATTTGTAAAATTCAGCTAGATACAAGTATTTTTCACAGATAACAATGGATATCTTCCGACTGTCATGAATACAAATACGTTCCTATACTAGTTGTGACTAACATGTTTGTGACTATACACCGGCTTTGACTACTAAGTAACAAGACGGGTGCCACTAGTGGCGCAGGAGTTGCTTACCCTTCCGGAGCAATTGAACTCACCCTGGTTTTGTGGGGTTCGTGTTACTCCAGCTTTAGTTTTCCTTTAGCTTTAGTTATCCATGGCGACTAGTGCAAATACATTTATTTCGAAATTGTAAGTCTTCTGTAATTTTTAGTCTCTAAACCAGTGTGTAAACCAGGATTATTGACGGCTTATTATCAAAGATTCTATATTTTACATACCCGAAACATAATTTCGTAAGTTTTTAAGGCTTTCTTATGAAAACCCTCTTAGCAAGTTTGTTTAAGGAAAACGAAAGAGTTCTATAAGAGGCCCAGTGAGTTATCATAATTAATCACATAAGCTTATTTTCTATAACAAAATAATTAAACATTTCTGTAGTTTTTTTTGTTCTTATATTTTCAGATGCGTAGAACAAAGTAATTTTTAGGTAACAAACGAATTAAACATAATATTAAATTACATTCTAAATGCATGCTTTTATATATGAGTACAACAGATATTCAGTCTAAATCTAAGATGCAAACAAAACAATTAAACACTCAAAAGAAATAAAAATGTCAATTTCCCTATTAAAGTGAAATTTCCACCACAAACCGAATCAATATGTTGTTGCTTCAAACATCTTACATAAAAGTACTTAGTGGAATGAAATACATCTAATACGTTAGAAATGAAGCCATAGTTTTAAAGATAGTGTATAATGCACAGATTTTAAACCGGTGCCGTTTGTTCATCTTGTTATCTAATCGAGTTAACGAAAGAATGATGAAAAAACATTGTCGAGTTAACATTTTTTATTTGAAAAAACATGACTTGATAACTGTCGAGCGGTATAAAATTCTCACAGTTGTGAAACGAAACCCGCTATTCTAGATAGATGTGCTATTAAGCGGCCTTTTTCACCCTGACAACACAACACCAACAACTAGAGTGACAAAGGATACCTAACATTTTTCTTCCGAAACTAAATCATTGTCCAATGGAGATTCAAAACCATTTAATTAACTTTTCAATGGAAAGGACGAGGGCTGTTAAGGCCCATTTTTGGCCCAATAATTTGGCTAAAAAATGAAAATTAGCTAATATCTTTTATTTTATGTTTCTTTGTCTTGAACAATGTCTATAAAAAGAAAATCCAACAGAATTTTTAGTTTAATTAGTTCTACGATGGTCACATGACACATAGAAAATGCTTAAAATGTGAAAATACTAAGAAATCTATTAATTTGATGCAATATTTGATACTATTTTGGCGATTTTAATATAGATCGCACAAAAAGATCACAATCAAACTTTGCACAATTAAAGATCTATCAAGTACAAATGTTAGGTGAAAATATCTTAAATGGTGTTATTGTGCGATCATATCTTTTTTGAACAAAACAGCTCCAAAAATTGAGTATTCTTACCGAAAATGTTAAATTCTTGTAAAATTAGTCAAATATACCCTTTAATTTTGTCGAAATGATGAAAAGTATACAAGAAAAGTAATGACTTATTAAAAGACGATCATTAAACAGCATTTTCACAACCACTTATTATTGTGTCACAAAATCTAAAATTTGGGCCAAATATGGGGCTCAACGTACCTACTCCTTTATAAGACGGTAAAAATCGCGGTCACCAGGTTAAATCCGGACATATTATTGGTAAAAATCATGTTTTTGCAGGACAACATTAAATACTTTGAATAAGAACAAAAGAATAAAAAAATGATATTGATACCCATTTTTTTTAATATGAACTACATGTAGAACAGGCTGGAATTGATTTCAGTTTATTAAGCCCCACCTGTTTTAAGGAGGGTTCAAAAGGGGATTTTAAAGGTTTAAAGTGCAAGTTTTTTAAATTTTTTTTGTCCAATGTTGATAGGATTTTTTCTTTGTATAACTTCCCATGACAAAGCCAACATAACAAGCCATAAGTTCCATGACCTCCCTCTTACTGTTATTGAGATATATGGGGACAAAAATGGCCATGTTTTAATTTTTTAACTTTTTTATTTCTCATCTGATATTGATGGCTTTTTTATTCAAACAACTTCTTATGAAAAATGCAACTAAAGTAACTTCAAGCATTTTGTGTAGCTTGTATCAAAGGGTTTTAAAAAAATATGATTTTGCAGTAAATGAGGAATTTTTATGTTTCATGGGATTCTTTTGAGGTTTTTAGCATTTGATTCCTCTCGATGAGTGCTTTAAGTAGTACATGTATATCAACCGATTTTCTCTTTCTTACTGTTTAAGAGCTAAAAGAGGTCAAATTGTGGGAAATTCAATCACATTGTATATGGAAATTTTTTTATTTCATCCAAATTTGATGGTTTTTTTAAGTTTTGAGGATAATGGGGTCAAAATGATCACTGATCCAGAATATTACTGAGTACAGCACATCATTGTGTCCAGGAAAATACTGTATACACACTTACCCAAATGTTCATTTGCTCACCTTTTCATGTCAACATGTTGCTGGTGTATCATGCTGCACTTGCAAAGCTCCTGTTTCATTTTTTCCTTGAGAGCTTTCAGTATTATGCCAATGGCTTTTCTCTATCTCTTACCATTTTCATTATACATGTAACAGGGGACTAAGTGGCTGAAAAGTGTAATTTGTCATCATTTTGTGGGGTATTGGAAAATTTTATTTTTCGTCCCATTTTAATGGGATTTTTTTACATTTGATTCATCTTACTGAGAGCTATCAGTTGTTTGTCAATGTATTTTCTCTATCTTTTACCATTTTCGAGTTAAAAGTGGTGAAAAATTTAATTTCCTATAATACTGTGTGCAGAACTTTTCTCTGTTCAGCAAATAACTGTTGTGTCCAACAGAATACTACGGTCAAACTTGACTTAAGGTTCATTTGTTCACCTTTCACATGGGAATGTGCTGCTGTAGTATCATGCTGATTTTGTGAAGCTCCTCATTTAAAGTTGGTTTTTATGTCATTTTGTCACACCTCTGTCCCAGGTTAGGGGTTTGAGTACTCAAAAACATGTTTAACCCCAACAAACCCAAGCCAGAAACCTGTTTTCAGTGGATGTTATTGTTTTTATTTTCAAGTGTTACTTGTTTTACACACGTTTAATTATTTGACCACTAATTATTACATTTGAATATTATCACATTTTATATTTAGGCCATTTTACAGCTTGTCTTAGGGTATGGATATATTGTCCATTATTGAAGGCCTGAGTGTGACCTATAGAAGTTTGTGATTTATTTGTTTTGGATGGCTGTCTCATAGACAATCATACCACATCTTGTCGTATTATGTTATGTTATACAATGTAGGTTGTTGTCCACAGACAGTAAGGTTTTCCTTCAATAACCTTTGTTCTTTTATTTAGATCCATTTGAAATTTTTAACATAATGATACCAGGGACGTATATAGAGATCTCTATATACGTCCCTGATGATACCCAATATAAAATACAGGTTGGAATTGGATTTTGAATCATCTCGATTTTTTAAGAAGGGACCCTAAAGGGGATGTTTAATTTTGTAATTTATCTATTTTTCGTCCAATTTTGGTCCAGTTCTTTCCTTGTATTACCAAGCCATGAGCATTATGACCTTTTAAAGCACCACATAGGGCCATCTTATTGTCATTAAACTTCAATTTGAAGAATTTTTTTTTTTTGGAAAATTTAACCTTTTAATTAAATTACATGTATTTATCCAGTTACAACATTGAAACATGGTATAATAATCGAAGAATAATATTGATAGTTTAATGTTACAAATTTTAAAAATTAAACAAATTACATGTACATGTACAGTCATGACAGTAGTTGAAAATACATATTTAAAAGAAAGAATATGGAACATATGGTCTATAAATGTAACAAGAAATTCATTAATTTTAACTAACATGACTAATCTATTCCTATTTTTGGCCTTTTGTTTGTCTAATGAAGGTATATCCAGAAAAGCGATTTACAGAAAATTTTCCTCTTGTTTATTTCCATGTTTTTAATATGTTAATATTTATCTCACATACTTGTATGCATATATTTACAAACTACACATTCATTGAAATGTACAATTACATTGCATCATTATGAATTCCACCCTTTATCCTTTTAAACATGTTAAAGAATATAATTGATTTAGGCTAGCATTTCACATTGCCCATCTCTCAAGGTTGCAGGATGTTGCCCAGTTAAACCTTTATGGTTTGCAATTCTCATTAAATAGCAACTTGGGTGCTATTCAGACATTCACTATGTTACACTTCCTAGAAGACCAGTCATAATTGTTGCGTTAAACTCAGTAACACTATTCAGGCAATGAGTTTGCTGCAATACAATGCCAATTTCTGGAGTAATGACAAGATATAAGCATTCCCTTTGTTGTTGTAATTTTTGTAAGGACAGCTAATGTGTGTCCAGAAAGTTATTGTTCTTTAGTCACCTGGCCAAAGGCCATGTGAGCTTTTGTCATCACTCCTTTATTCTCTGTCATTAAACTTGTCACATTTTAATCTTCTCTGAAACTGCCAAGCCCAAAATTAACCAAACCTGGCAGGGAGCATCTGTGTTAGGTATTTTATAAAGTCCCTCATCTCTTCCCAATCTTGACAAAAAACATGGCCACCATGGACAATTCTTGTTTCTGTTTGGCTGATACATAAAAAATCTCTAAAACCACTTGGACAAATTGACTTATGCATGCATTTAATAAGAGCATCTATGGAATTCATCTTTATCCTGATGACTTAAAATTTTATGAGTCCTAATAAAAAGTGGTTAATTTTTTGGTTGCCAATATACTTGGATGTTTCAAATTCACAGCCATTAAAAAGACAGTGCGTGTACATTGCCATTGGTCTTATCCATGGGAGACATGTAATATATGTAATAGTTCTGGATTAATTATGCAATATACAACATGTACAAGTAACTTATTATACATTAAATTGTACATGTATTAGCCAGTTAGTGGTCTCTGTAAACTGAATCAAATAGCCTTGATAAACCAAAAAGGAATCAGTAGACATACAAAATTATTAAATATTACCTAATATTAGGTGTATTAAAATGAATTATTAATGTTTATTGTTGTAATTATTCATGGGTTCTTGTATATCTATGTCTGTAATCACTGGTAATGCATACATTTTATAACATTAGCCAGGTCATATATACCCAGCGTTTGGAGACTACCCACTGTATTTTCATGGAAATTAGATTCAGATTTCAAGATGAAAATATACTTTGAAATTGATTTTAGAGCTTTGAGCCTGTTTCGTCAAGCTGCAAACAGCATTGCAGCCCAACCCAGAGTTATACTATTTAAAGTTTAATGATTTTTATTAAAATAAACAAAATGGACCAGAATATTTAAAAGTTACATAAATGTAAGACGTACCAAAGAATGGTGTTTTTGACTATATAAGTCAGTGGTTGGGCCAAAGCAGGATCATTGGTTGATGGCATTTACTTTTAAGCAAGAATCATATTTTTTTTATAACTGACCTGTAAATAAATGACCTGTATTGAGAAAGAACATGACATGTCGAAATGCATGTTTTTGCTAAATTTTGAGAAGATTTGTTTAGTTATGATGTTTATTTTAGTTTAAAACCAGGAAAAAAACTGGTAGCAGACTAGTTGCCAAATTTGGATTGTGGTACTGGTAGGAAATAAGTATTAATGAAGCACATAGTTTTATAGCATGTTCAGAGAAAATTTATCTGTAGTTGATTATACAACTGACAATGACTGAGAAAAACACTAGTAAAAATAGAACTGTATTAAGATGTTTGTTGAAAGGATGACTTATTGTTTGCATTCTAGAAAATTAATTTGTTGTTTCAAATTTATTCCAGGGGTAACTTGAAACAGTAAAGGGTCGACCAAAGAAACATCAACAAAGTGAACAGGATCAACTTCAAAATGACAAATTCGGGTAGAACAGCATCACTTTGTTTTGTTTTAGTGTGTCTTCTGGAATATATTCCCGTTACATTTGCTTCCAACACTACTCTTCCAGTAGAATGTTCTGGAAACTCAACACCATGTACTGATGGCATGATATTCAATGCATGGAGACCCATAGAAAATCTAAGTGCAGGAGACAAAGCCGCAAGGGCTATTGTTTACTTTGTGTCAATGGTGTACTTATTCCTTGGTGTTTCCATTGTTGCTGACCGTTTTATGGCTGCTATAGAAGTTATAACTTCAAAAGAAAAAGAAATTGTTGTTAAGAGATCTGATGGAAGCACCACCACAGTAAATGTTCGTGTTTGGAATGAAACTGTTTCAAATCTAACATTAATGGCATTAGGATCTTCAGCTCCAGAAATTCTTTTGTCTGTTATTGAAATTTGTTTAAAAAATAACTTTAATGCTGGAGAATTAGGTCCAAGTACTATAGTAGGAAGTGCTGCTTTTAATTTATTTATCATCACTGCAATTTGTGTATATGTTATTCCAGAAGGAGACAGTAGAACTATTAAGCATCTCCGAGTATTTCTTTTAACTGCCTCCTGGAGCATATTTGCATATTTATGGCTTTATTTCATTCTTGCTGTGTCATCAGAAGGTATTATTGAAATTTGGGAAGCTGTATTGACATTAGCATTTTTCCCGTTGACTGTTTTTACTGCCTATGTTTTTGACAAAAAATTGTTCCCATATAAGTTTCTTTCTAAGAGGTACAGGGCCGGAAAACACAAACCAGTGATGATAAGTAGTGAGGGAGATGCCCACGAGATGCAGGCTGGTAAAATGAACAACATTGATGAGGTTGTTTTTCAGGGTTTAGATCACAATGATGTGGATATGAAGGAGGTTAAGGAATTTGAACAGCACAGGAAAGATTACATGGAAATAATCAGGGAACTACGAAAAAAACACCCAAATGCTGACATGAGGCAGTTAGAAGAAATGGCAGAGCTTGAGGCAATTAACAGAGGCCCCAAAAGTAGAGCTTTTTATCGAATTCAAGCTACAAGAAAACTAACAGGGGGAGGAAATGTGATAAAAAAAGCCAAAATTGAAAGAAGGGCCAGTATAGAAGATGTTAAAGTTGAGGTTCAAGAAGATAATATAACAAGGGTATTCTTTGATCCAGGACATTACACAGTAATGGAAAATGTAGGTTCATTTGCTTTGACTGTCACACGGGCTGGTGGAGACCTGAATAAGACTTTATATGTGGACTATAAAACTGAAGATGGAACTGCTAATGCTGGATCAGACTACGTTCATGCTGAAGGCACAGTTGTATTTTATCCTTTAGAAACTCATAAACAGTTTGAAGTTACAATTATAGATGATGAACTTTTTGAGGAAGATGAACACTTTTATGTTCGTTTAAGTAATCTCAGAATAGGTGACTCTCAAGGAATGTTTGAAAGTAATCATAATGCCAGTGAAGCCAAACTTGGGACACCTCATGTAGCAACAGTGATGATTTTGGATGATGATCATCCTGGAATATTTCATTTTGAAGAGAAAGAAATGTCTGTTCCTGAAGCAATTGGAGAAATGGAAATTAAAGTCATAAGATCATCAGGGGCTAGAGGCATGGTCAAAATACCGTTTCACACAGTTGATGGTTCAGCGAAGTGTGGCAAAGATTTTGAGTTAGTTGATCATGAAGTCATCTTCGACAATGATGAAACTGAGTAAGTTCACAAGTATAAATCTTAAGATAATACATGTAACCAATAGATTCTGTAACCAGTTAAGTTGATTAGGTATTTAAAAATTTTAATGAAGTATAAAATATTATAATTTATTTTAGCTATTAAAAATCTGATATCTGCCCATATTAGCATGTTCTTGTACAATGTAATGGTACATTGTACATGTATGATATAATTGAGTACCTTTTCAATGGCTGTCTCATAGACAATCATACTCCATCCTCTATTTCTATACTGTTACAAGTCATGTTAATTCTGAATTGATATGGTGCTTCTGGTATCAAAAAATGTCTTTAGCATACTGTAACATGAAAAAAAGTAAGGTGTTAGCATGTAGAGCACCAGGCACCCATTTTTGTTGCTTTCACTGATTTTGCAGGAAAATGAATGTTTGGTCATGTCATGGACATTTATACAAAAGATTGATTATTTCAAAGTAAATTTGTCAAATATTCAAGGTTCACTGAACTT
Source organism: Geukensia granosissima (assembly GCA_032357055.1). NCBI lineage: Eukaryota > Metazoa > Mollusca > Bivalvia > Mytilida > Mytilidae > Geukensia > Geukensia granosissima. The sequence goes on along the minus strand of JAULBM010347586.1, from coordinate 1,464 downwards.
GTCAGATGAAAAACGGTTACATTGTTTATTCATGTAAATGTATTTTGTTCTTCAAAATTTTTTTGAAACCTGAAAAATATCAATTGGTAGTCCAAATTTTAAAATATTCTTAAGACTTTATTAGAAAATGACCAGATTGTTTAAACAACATGCATTTATATATGAATAAATTCATGTGACGAAAATCAGCACCACACTGGAAACAAAATCATGTGTCACATGTGGTACAAGTGGCAAAGCTGTGCTGAATACACAGTAGATACATGTAGAATCTATTTTTTTTAGCAGATGATGGTACTTATTACTATTATTGCCCTGGCAAGAAATTTAAAGGATTAACTTTAGGGATGAGACGATTCATCGAATATAAACTGTATCTTGATACTTTTGATCATGATTCGATACAATTCATTTCATTGAAGTTTGGATAAGATACGTTACAGGTATATATATACCCCTTCAGCCTTAAGAACTTCTGAACAAATTAAGTATGAAAACAACATAAATCAGGACCTATCTTCAGGTGGATAATTATCAATAGAATATTTGGAAAGTGGTTAATATTTATCCTAAATCTGGGAAAAATTGAAGTAAAATATAGAGTTGGGTTTCATATCAAAATGTATTGTATCATCAGTCAAGTATCATATCTTTAGGTAAGCCTAATTAACCGCATTTATCAGGATTGAAGCTACATGTTAAAGGAAGCCAAAAGTCATTCATCCTTATTAGTTTCAATAGAAACAGTTAAGCCTGTCAGCATGGCTAGTCATATAAGATTTTTCCAAGATGTCAAATCACTGAACAGATGTAGAGATACCTATATGTATTCGTTGTCAACATCAGTTTTATTTATCCATTGATTTTCTGTTTAATGAGAATATAAATATGTGCTCAAACAAATCAAATATTGATGCAGTGTATATACCATGTATACACAGCAAACTTTGTTTATTGATAAAAGCAGTAGAAATCCTTTGTTTAGGAAATTTCTTAGAGGTCAGATATTTAGAAAACCTTTTAGTGGTACTTTAAGTGGTAGTTTATATATAAAACAGGTTATCAATATAAATCTGAAGATAGAAATCCATATGCTGGCAGAGTTAATAACAGCTCACTTAAAGCTGGTATATAACTGCAGTAAACCAATTTATCCAGTGTACATATTTTTTTATAGTATAGAAAAATAGGGAAGTGGTTTAAGTCATTAAAAACAAATGTAAATAACAAAAGTATGAGGCTGCCCTCAGGACAATACTGAACAGATACATGTACATGTCAGTCACTTAGCTGTCATTGGAGCAGCAACACATGCTGCTGAGCAGGAACTTTGACTGTAGTACAACTTGGAGTGATGAAGTAATGACCAACTTCTTTCATCCCCCTCGACCAGGGCTCACGCTAGAGGGCGAAGTGGGCGAAGAAGTCGCCTTCTGGACCTTCACTTCGCTCTACAATTCTCTC
>JAULBM010347585.1:0-22322 GCA_032357055.1 Geukensia granosissima | reverse complement strand
CAGAGTCCATACCATAACGGAAGCTGTAAAAGGCCCCGAAATGCAAATTGTGAAACTATTCATAAAACACGACAATCAATGTGCATTTCATTAAGGATCTGCAAGTATACTTACGGTGTCGAAGGCTTTCACAAAGCGAGTAAACGAAAATTAATTGGAGATGCGTCTATCTGTGATGATGTATTTGATATTCATTTGAGGGTTGGCGAAAAAGCAGAAATTGGAAAACAACTCAAAGAAAGTGTATACACAGCAGAAGAAGGCCAAAGCCATGCACTACTTGAAGTGTATGCTTCGAATGAAGAAAACCCACGTTATGTAACAGACAGTTCGTGTTTCAGATTGGGATCCTTGATAAACACGATAACCGAACGCTATTCTCGGACAAAGATTAGTGTCACGATTCATTTCAGCGGGACAGAATTGGCTGTAGTTGCTAAGGAGGATCACACAGGAAATGTAATGAAAACTAAACTCCTCTAGGTTTATAAGACAAAACAAGTTATTAACTACTCTTCATACAATCCAAACCACTGTGATTTGTCAAATAACCTTTTCAAAGAAAAACTAACGGACGACATTGACAATCGGAAAAATAGGCTTGCACACACTTTCAAAACTCAGCAAATATATAAGTCATCTAATTTTTAAATATTGCAAATTAGAGCTTCGTTCAAATAATTAAAATCTAAGTATCTATATATTTATGTATGTCTGCCCAATAGTAATATTCAATCAGAGTTTCGTTTATTTTTGCATTTTGTGTATTGTTCTTGTCAGACTTTAAGGACTACCAATTTTTAATTACTATTGCTTCCGGTAACGTACCCCAGACCCATAAAATAAAAAGGAAAACTCGTTCATTTTTTTCTCTTTTGCCACCAATCTAGTAATAAACAAAATTCCACTATATATCAAAGATTAAATTGTTCCAATTATTTCCTGCACCTATACTTCACCTGTCGTATTTGGAATATTCAATTACAAACACGCTTCTCAATACTGTTACCTAAAGACTAAACCCCTTGACAGTTATTCCAATTACCTATTTAAATATAGCCCTGCTGGCCACGTTATTACAGGAGATTCAAAGGACTTTAGTATCGTGAAACGCAGCCCATCAATTGCAAAAACAACTTAAAGCTTTTGATGGATTCTGTAGAGGTCTATACAAAATAATGCCAAAAACGACCAAGGTAGGACCTTAATACCTTTTACCTCGGGTAAAAGCTGTAAGGTAAGGTAACTTATTCAAAAAAAAAAAGAATAAGCAAACTTTAAAACATCAATAAGTGCAACAGCGGTGTTGCCGTTACTCTGTCTATCATTCATAACAAATATGATGTCGTACGAGCAGAATCACTTGTTTAATAAAAGAGTTAGGCATTGAGAGCACACATAGCAATCTTACAAAGCATCAACACTTTCAAAAGGGAGATAATTTATAATCTTTTCTAATGTTTGTCTTTCCTTGTCATTAACTCTAACAATGAGGGCCATCGCTTTTAACTTTTTTTACCACTATAAAAGCGGGCTATCAGAAATACTGCAACAAAAACTATGCAAGAAATTGTACAAATCAGATGTGGATCTCAAAAAAACTGATGGACATTTTAAAGTCAAGATCTCTTTCCTATTGTTTCAAAACATTTCCACCCTTTATACAGCCATTCCATTGCCCACACGCACTTTTTAAATCACGGTTAAAAGATCTAATTCATAGTTGCGATCTTAATAAGTACGGAGAAAGACGTTTTTTGTTTTAGATCGTTGTCGGTAGAATAAAACAATAAGTTCATCAACACAAAATCAAACGACAAATATACAGAGAAGGATATTACAAAATAATTAGATTTTCTAATCGGCAACGTCTTTGTTCAGTTTTGTGGACGAGTTTTCCAGCTGATGATCAGAATTCCAATGGGCAGTAATTGTACTCCTATTCTCCCCGACCTATTTTTTCAGTCGTTTGAGGCAGATTATCTTTACGACCTCTCACACAAAAAGACAGAAAGTAACCCCAAAACTATTAATTTTAGCTTTCGTCATATATATGTTCTAACACTGAACAATGCACGATTAGGTTATTTTCTTTCACTCATTTTCCTGAATGAGTTTGAAATTATATTAAAAGACACTCCAAGGTCTGCTCACACCTTGTTTTTTTTTCTCAAATGAGACAAAAGAGAACAACTGCATACACAATAATATGAAAATCCCGATGACTTCAACTTTCCAATAGTCATTCGGAATAACATTCAAGCTGTCCCGCGGTTTTATAGTGTATACATGTTCCAGTCCATTCATAAATTTTCAAGAACGTGTGTCCATTACAGCGTTTTTCCAGAAAGAGCTTAGTCGTTAACACATAAACTGCTCATACAGAGATATGGTTCTCGTCGATTGAAGTCATCACTTCAGAACATTTACGGTCGACACGACAGCCGATATGGAAATTGAATAACCGTTTGACAGCTTAAGGCGAATCTTTTCTTGTGAAGTTGAGGAGTAAACAAAAAAACGGCTCTCTTTACATTCTCTGGCAGGAGGTGTTCTCCCATGAAACCTTGTATTGGCTCATACTAGGTTGAAATGTATTGAAAAATAAACAATACAGCGGGTGTTTTATAGAGGCAGAAACTGTTGACCACTCGAAGTTTTTTGGTCGGTCGGCATAGTTGTCCATAGTTGTATGTTTATTTTAAGTTTTGTATGTACACTATGTCTCCTGCTTCCTCTTATTAATGACCTTGAGATTGCCGTATCTTTCGACTTGTTCCATATAGTATGGCCTTCTTTCACTTCCTTTAGGACCTTTTTTATTTTACTGCTGCTGAGTTGATGCTTTTATTAATTGTATGTTGAAAAGTTGAATAATTTTGATAAAGCGCAGTAGTTTCTTGGTAGCCATTAGCAAACAGTCTTAGTTAAATTTTGCCTTTTGTTTTTTTTTGTAATATGTGGTCTCTGTTTTAATTCTTTGGCTATCCTAATATATTTTTATTTCATGGAAGAAACCGGTATGTTACTGATTCATGATTAGTGTCGAACGCGCTCTTTGTTTTCAGAAGCAAAAACTTTAGAAAAACCAGACAATTTTGCATAGATTAAAGCAACTGATGAAAATAAATAAAATTTGAGGTGTTGACGGCAACAGTTGAATAATCGAATAGGCCCAAACGGTCTTTTCTGAAAGGCAAGGCTTTTTAAATGATTTCATTCATAGTTTACTAAACTGGAAATACTCCGTCATTTGCAGGATAGTTTGGGGCTTAAACGAGGCCTAATTGTACTTTCTTCTTTGACGGAGTTTTTAAGGATCAGTTCGTAATTAAACGCGTTAAATACAGCATGTCGCACAGCTAAAATACCAACTTTATCATATCTGTAAGACACTTTGCTATATAGTATTATATAATAAGACAAAATAAAAAATCGTCATAACCAATTTATTTGCACTGACTTTTACCAACATCGGATTTATCATAATTGTTTTGTTTTTCATAATATCAACAAATGTATCATTTTAAATATGTAACGTTATAAATTATGCATAAATTTAATAAGGTAACAATACTGATTTAAAACATTATTGGCTATCGCTTATACTTAGAGCTATTTTCAATCTAACAGCTTCTCGTAGCTGTTCAAGTTTGTCATATCCCTTGTAGAATCTAGCACCACCTTCTTTTGCTTGCATCTTTAACTTTGTCACACGCCGTTGATACTCCTTGTGCTTTAGAGTAAGTTCCCTGAAAAAAAATAAAAATTAGTAAAGTTTAAATTATTTTTAAGGATTTTTAAAATATCAAACATCATATAATGTAAAAAGGTTTTCAAATTGAATATAACTATGACAGAAAAACATAAGTGATACCCAACTCATATACCATGCATTTAACTTTGTAATTGACGGTTATCCTTTATTATGTAATTTGAAGTAATTTTATATATTAAGTGATTGGCGGTAATCTTATATTCTTTTATTGGCAGTTCTTATATTTATTATACTTTATGCAAATTTATAGGCAAATACGAACATTTCATTCATTTATAGAAATGTGACATTTTACTCTAACACATGGCAGCATTTACTCTACTACCCTCTCGTGCAGTATTTCGTCAAATCTTCAGTGCGATTTTTAAATTTAAATCTTGCGCTTTACTCCACGTCAGAAATTGTCCTGTAAATATGGGTATAATATGTTCAAATTTTACAATTTTGAATTATCTTTTTTTCAGCAGTCGGTATAATATTATAAATAACATATAACAGGAAGGGTGTGAGAGCGGATTATTATCTCTCGAAATCATTGTTAACCTCTGCTTTCACACCCTCTGTTATGGGTTATTTATATAATATTAGTTTGGTTTAAGCTTTGTGTTAAACTAAAATCTTTTAATTTTCTTCCTCTTATAAGCATGATCCCGGAATGTTAATTTCAAAACATCAAACAGGTACGATCTTTCTTAGAAATCTTTATTTGGCATATTACATTTTTTAACTGTATTTGGTAGCTGTGCATGTTTGAGTACTTAACGTTTTTAATTATGTGTCTTAGGCTTTGAATGTTTTCCATGTGTATAAATGTTGTCGGCAAAGTTATGTGATTTCATAGAATTGTAGTTAAGAACTTTTAGGTCTTTTTCCTGCTATGTTTTAATTGTCATTGGTTAGTCTTCGTCGAATAAAGTTACATAATACTTATCATCTGTACTATAGTTTACTGTCAGCGCAGCTCACTTTGAAAATCGCCTTTTTACAATTTTGAAGATTTTTAAATGGGATGTAAATGGCATACATTTTAGTGAAATGTAGGTATGTTGTCATTTTTAGTGCAAAAAATTTTCTTCTTCCAAAGAGATTGTTTTACTATTGGTGAAAAATTGATTTCAATGGGAAAATTTCTATAGTAATTTTTTGCTGCATTAAAAATCAAATTTCCTAAATAATGATTGTATTACCATATATATTGTGTTAAACTGTGAATTATATTGATCTGATCATAAAACAACCAAAAATTTGAACTTGTTATCTGAAATGGGCTTATAATCGCGAAGCTAATTTAAATAAACCCGCCAAAGTGAGTTATCTCCCTTCTCCATGCATATCCCACAGATAATGCAACTTACCAAGATTTGAAGAAACCATTGACAACAAATGCATACCTATTGATAATTTATCAACGACTAAATAAGTCTGATATTGTATTAAGCATGGGTTAATATAAAACAGCTTGAAATATGATTAAATTGGAAAAGCCCGATTTCTGAAGTGAACTGCGTCGACAGTAATTAATTTGGACTTACTCATAATCCACTTGACCATCTTTGTTGACATCCAGTTTATTCATTAAAATGTCTAATGCTCTACTGCTCAAAGGAAGATCAATGCTCTAAAATGTACAAAAAAAAAAAAAAAAAAAAAACACTTGAATATAATGTTTTGGTTTGAGTTCTTATTCTTATATGTTCGGATATGGGATTTAATTTGCTTAGGTTTTAGCTCCCGTGCTGATATGATACTACCGTATTTATGCAACATTTGTATTATTATATTGTGAAACATTTTGGAAGGATAAAAAACCGCAAACACTTTCATCATCAATTTTCTGACTGAAGTACTTCCAAATGCTTAAGTCGAAGCACAGATAGGAACGGGGACTAATTAACAAAGTCTGATTTTAATGATATGAGGTTTATAGTCTTTTTGTAACTTATATGAAAAAGTTAATGATATACCGATTGAAAACACCATCCATTGATAATTATATAATGGTGACAAAACTTGTATTATCACTGAATATTATATTTGAACCTTGTCGTTATTCATGCACAGTCTTTTGAATTTTAGCACTATTTTACATACCGTCATTCCCCTTTGGAATTCATCTCTAGTAAGAGTATCACTATGATCTCGATCAAGATTATGCAACAAGTCTATTAATCTTAGATTCTTCTGTTTCATGTATTCGAACAAAATTGCCACTGGATCGTCCGTATCTAGGACACTCCTTCGTGGTCCTTTAGTTATCTCATCATGACGTAGTACGATTCCGTGAATAACATTAAGGTCTCGCTGTTCTTTTATTTCAGTAAGTAATTCAACGAAACTCTCATCTACAGAAACATCCTGACAAATATAAAAACATATTACCATCTTAATAAAAATATATTTTATGTCCCTCATTTTAGTAACGCTTACTTCCATTTAAATTTGAATATATGGAGCTGCTATCACTTTAAAAGCAACTGAGCTGTACACTCTTCTATATAGAGTCGCGTTGCTCACAATTTGTTTGTATTAATTGTATAATGTAACGTGAATAATTACTTGTTTTCTGTTACATTTTTTTGGCCGAGTGTCTTTTGACATAAATGGATTAAAAAGATGTAAAACCATTTTGGTGATTGGCAAATCTTCAACACTGATCGAGATCAAAACGCTGGTAAACCGGTTTATATTACCATGTCAAATTAATACACAAAAATACAAACTCTTGTCCAATCTAAGCTTAAGATTATCTCTATATCAGAAGGAAGAATTTTGGAAGTTGCAGGTAAATTTGATGAATTTGAGCGGAACATGTAAAGGCATTGATGTAATGACGGACGTATTGTGTGTACCTTAGACCTTGACATTGTCAGCATTAAGTATACTGAAGTGCCGAGACTGCAAGTATAGGAAGAATTGAGTTATAGTTAAACGTTATTATAAAATAAAAATTTACCAAAATAACAAATGGAGTATTTACGAAATACAAATAAAGTCATATATATCATATCGTTTTATAATACTGGTGTATTTAAACTACTCATAAAGTTTAATGATGTTCATACTTAAATTTGCTCTATCAAGAAAACAATATTCATATTCCAAATAACCCATGATATTTTTTTTATATATAATCAGTAAAATATTTAATAAACTCTGCTGGAACAGCAATCGTCACAATTTTGGCACTTACTGTTAAATCAATTTCCTCCAATGCTGATTCAGAAATAATAATTGAGCGAAGTATTGCAATTGCACCATCTGTCGTTATTGGATTGCTACCAATCTGTAAAGAGGTTTTTGTTTTTAAATTTTTAACTTTTAAATGGAAAACAAATACAGAGTACATAGCAACCATCTGCTCCCACAGCCTGTTATACACTTGGATTTCAAGATATAGACACACAGGAGCCTGAATCGCTCATTTTCCATAGTGTCCCAAATAAAACAATCTTTGTGTGTGGTAAAAATCTAGTTGATAATAGATCAGCACCAAAATAACAACGTTTGATCAGCTCCTTGTAAGAAACATTCCAACCATATTTTGGCACGCCCGAGTCACAAAAGTACTTAAATTCAATTTAAGTTATTTAAAATCAATTTTTCTCTACTTTAATTCAATTTAAGTAACTTATTTCGAATTAACGGAAAATAAAGTGTCTCATAGACTTCTTATTGGAGTTATTGAAATAATTCTACTGAAGTAATTAATTTTCTAAAGTAAAGAAACAATCCACTTAAATACAGTTAACAAATTGCATCCGCTAAAAATGAGTTTAAGTAGCGTTAATGCAATTAAAGTAACTTAGTGTGAATTAAAAACAATTTATGTTGTTCAGTCGCACTTAACTGTTGTTAACAAGACTTGAACTAATATTTTCTCTGCATAACTCATTTTTCTCACATAAATAGAAAGTATCTCGACTTAACTGCTTAATTATTTAAGAAGCATTAATTAGAATTAAGTTACTTTTATTAAGTTAAATTAGAGAAAAATTGATTCTAAGTAACTTTCATTGAATTTAAGTATTTTTGTGGTTCGCGCATGCCACATATTTGGTTACAATCCATTAAGTGGTTTTATAGAATATTTTTGCATGGATTTCCCGTAAGGTCCTATATTTAAATTTAGGTATCCCACTGGCATATATATTCGATAGCGGATCGGCACAAAGTAAAAGCACTTGATCGGCAACAATTAAATAACGTTTGGTTTCAATCCAACATGCGGTTCTCTAAAATAATAATTTTGTATGAATTCCCTATAAGGCCCTAAACTAAATTTAGTTCGATTGGCGGCCATATTGAATGACGGGTCGACACCAAAGTAACAGCACTTTGTCAGCATCTTGTTAGAACATTAACACGAGGTTTTGATTCAATCCATTAATGGGTTCTCTGAAAAATATTTTGTATGAAATTCCCGTAGGTTCAATGTTAAACTGAGTTCCACGCTGGCGCTCATATTGGATGACAGATTGCCAATAACTAACAACACTTGGTGAAAACATTGTATGGAACATTCCTACCAATGCTTGGTTTCAATTCATCCAGCCTTTCTCCCGATCAAAAATTTGAAAGAACTTCCTATAGGGTCCTTAAACTTTTTTACCCTTTCGGTAGCCATACTGAATGACGGGTCGTTACTCAAAAACAAAACTTGGTTAGCAACTTCAAGAAATATGCCATGTTTGGTATGCTATAAACAAAACTAAATGCTTTCTCAGAACAAAAAGGTCTGTTTAATATTTAATGCGAGTTTTTGCAATGCTGCACACAATAAATCCAATAGCAAATTCTTCATTTATTCTCATCGAGTCTGCATTGGTCTTTTTTGGTATGTTTTAATCAAAATTTCAGACTTCATTATGAAAGAAGATGTTAATAAAACACAACAAGAAATAAAAAAAAACAAAAATGACCTGGATAATATATTTTATCATAATTAATTCATAAATTCTCAATTCCGAACAAAGGTGACTATATTTCAACATTTCACTTGTACACCCCAGTCGTGTTATAATGAGATCATTTTATTTACCATACAATTTGCTGTCTGCTTATTATTAGATTTGTCACACTGAGATTCTTACAATAATATTTAGTTTTCTTAATAAAATACACTAACCCGTAGTACTTTGAGCGTTCTATTTTTGCCTACTCCTCGAAGTAGTTGTCGGAATGCATCCAAGGAAACTCTATTTGAACTAAGGTCTAGTTCCTGTAGAGATTTGTTCTTCAATAAGGTCTTTCCCATTTCGTGACATCCTTCCATTCCAAACCCGTTCCATGCCAGGTTTAAAGATTTCAGGGTGTCATTGGTCTAAAAACACGTGACTACGGTTAAAATTCAGTATACTGCAGATAATAATCTATTTGATACTGTTTTGTTTAGGCTTTACATTTATACAATTATTGTCTTTTATTTTCCTTATTGTTCTTGATCTCTAAATTCTGTCGTTAGTTTAAGAAAGGCGCATACATGTATGTTCTTTGCAACAACCAAAATTATAATTTATGAATTACAGACAAGAAAACTCTCAGATTACACTTTGTTATACGCTTATAACAAGAGAGTATTCCCACTTTGTGTTTTAGGCAGCTTTTTGTCGGAGGATCTATTCACAGTCACCAAACAAAAAAAAAAAAAAAAAAAAAAAATGAGTACTTTTGTTTTTCTGCAATTTAAAAAAAGCTTAAAAAATACACTCCGACAAAAGTTTAGCGCCACCCTTTTTATTTTGTTAATATATCTTTTTTAAATTTATATTTATAACATGTGGTTTTGTCAACATAAACTTCAATTTGACATGCGATACGTCATCAATCGATTATTTTGTGTTGTGTAAAAACCGGTTTTCAGTTAGTGTGATACGTAATTACACTAGGCATGTTTGTCTAATTTTAGGTTGTAGAAGTTTAGATTGAATATAGTTGCTGGAAAAGAAATGGTTAGGCGAAAATTAAGTATAGTGGAAAGATGGCAAGCAGTCACAGACGGGTTTAAGCAACAGAAGTTGGTGTGCACCATCCTGTGATTGACCGTCTTATGGATCCTTTTCAAGCGACAGGCATGGTGGAGGATCGTCCGCGATCGAGTAGGCCCCACAAAACTACCCCAAGAAAGGATAGGCTCATAGCCCGTCGTGCCAGGAGGGATAATTTTACCACGGCTGGTTACTTGCCGGTTTGCCGTTTTGGGGATATGTGTCTGTTCGGACTGTAATCAGGCGACTCAATGCTCATTGCGTGCTAAGAGACCAGTAAAACAACCGGAGCTGACAGCACGCCAACGGATAGTGGAATATACGAAACTGGAGAAGTGTTCATTGGTCCGACGAGAGTCGGTTCCTTTTGCGTCCTGTGGATGGTCGTGTTCGGGTCTGGCGGCACAGAAACACCGCATATCGCGATAAAAACAATATTGGCACAATAGCCTTCGGTGGGGGTGGTGTCACTGTATGGAGGTGCTTTTCTTTTAATTGTTTGTTACCCTTGCACGTTATTCAAGGTAATCTCAATGGCGTTGGTTACAGTGATAACGTGCTTGACGCGCATGTGTTGCACTTTTCGACAACCACCGACTGGCCAACAGACCCATCTTCATGAACGATAATGCCAGACCACATCGGACTCGGTTAGTATGCGCATTTTTAGTGGCCTGCCATGTCCCCGTACATGAACGCAATTGAACACGTTTGGGATTTTATTGGTAGGATATTGAACCAGCGTGTTCAACGTTGTCGCAATATTGCCGAATTGACCAACACAATAGTGAAAGAATGGCGGAGATTTCCACAAGAGCGGCTTCGACGTCTGGTTCTTTGAATGAGGAGGCGGGTACGGGAACTTGAGAGAGCTCGTGGTAGTTATACGCGTTATTAATTAAATGTGTGTGATTAAGCTTCCCAATATGTTTATTTAAAAGTTCTTAAATTTTTATGACCAATACGGTTTCTTAAATTGTTAAAAACTTATTTCTCGAAAAAACTTTTTTGGCATTCTGAAGTTGCCAAATTATCCCCATTTTTGTTTTAAGAATTAACCAATCATACAACTTGCAAAATCACCCAAATTTCAACCTAAAGTTGGTATTTTTTATTTCTATTTCTATTTTTTACAAAGGTGTAAGATGAAAATTATTATTAGAAAAAATATAGGGTGGCGCTTAACTTTTTCGGACTGTATATTATCAAAACGCGTTCAAATATAATTTCTAACTGGTTATTTTTTTTAAGGTTACTGTCCAAGTCCACAATATAAGCATCAGGTAACCAACATTGATTATTGAGTAACTGTTGGTGTAATAATGTATTGTATATTCACGTCCATTCCCGTACATACGAGGGTCCTACTCAATGTTGACTTTATACAGGTGATAATTTAGAAATGAAGCCGAACATCTAAGCTGAGGGAGGCTGATCTTAAGTTTTCTTGGTCCAAAAGAAAGTATTTTGGAACATTTTTATTTACTGAATTCATATTTTAGTTAATTTTGAAATTGAATTTTTAACCCAATGCTATTCATGTATTAAGACCATTTCACTGTCTAATAGAGGAGGGAGAAGAAGAGTCATTTGTTACGGAAAGTCTACAAAATGATAAAAAATAGCCCCACAATTTCTTAAAATAAAGTTGTGCTACTTTGTAATGTTGGAGGAATAATTTTAGATAGAAAATCAGGTGTATTACCACGTTGAAAGATAAAGAGCATTTGCAGTTTACATCGTTTGCGTCTAGCTTGCAAAGATTTCCAGCTGAATTTTTCTGTTAAATTTGGAAGAACGCTTACAATACGGGCTTTGTCTAGTTGTAGTTTTTTTACTTTTTAATATTTCCTATCCCACAGTTATGCAACTCTTCACTGACATATTCGAATATAAGTCGTAATTATACCAAGTATATTTTTTTCTAAATTTTCTCTACAAATTCTATCTTTAAGTTTTTGAACATTTTATACTGCCAGTAATATTATCGAAATTCTGATTCCATTTTGCATCTCTTTTTAAAGTAACACACAAGTGCTTATGTGATCTAGTATTTGAAATGATTCTTCCGTTTAAAGAAAACGATAATTATGGACACGCAACGTAAGAGAATATCATTATTTCGGGATTGAAGGACATAAACAATTTCCTTGACCATGCATTCATCCAGTTTTTTGGCAGTGTCTTTAATATATATTGTAAGCAGTGAAGGTCCCAGGACTGATCCCTGTTTACCCCAGCTTGCACAGTAGATTGTGATGACGACTCCTCTTTCAAAACAACTCTTTGTTTTCGATCATGCAGATAGCTAGTTACCATTTATGCAAGTTACCGTTCATACTTATTGATTTCTTTTTAGATAATACTAATGTTTGCCAAACTTTATCGAAATCCTTTGAAAAGTCACAAAAACAAATTAGTTGATTTCCTTTTCTCTAGAGAGTTTATGATACAGTTATTTATTTCAATTAGCTGATGTAGTATAAGTGAGTGTTTTGGAAGAAATCAGACTTATATTTATATATTAACTTATATTTTTGGAGATGATTATAAATATAATGTTTTATAGACTACTCTTTCCTTGATTTTTCTAACACAGATAATTAAAAGATATCGGTCTATAATTCGAGGGTAATTAGGCATCGCCTTTTTGTTAGAATTGCTACATTATTTGCAATTTTCCAACTTACACTTGCTAAAAACAAAATTACTAATGTTAACTCAATATTAAAAATTAAGGTATGCTTTATATACATTTCAAGATGTAACTTCTCATCAGTAGCATTAGAACCAAAACATAGGAAGTAAAAGATTCAAATATGGCAAATGAAGCACTCAAATGCAAACAAATCGAAATGGGAAGCCAAATCCGACGGCAGGGACAACTGCGAAGTACATTCTTTTTCGATGCCTTTCCGTATTTTCATCGTTTTAGAATTTTAGAAAATGCAGCAAATTACTGTAAAATATTGATTAATTTCATGTCAGACAAGTCTGACAATTGGTCTAGTGAATACCCTCGGGGACCTATATTCCAATAGCAGAGGTATCGACCAAGTGGTTTTAAAATAAATACGGAAGATTTTGGTATGCTTTATGTACATTTCAAGGAGTAACTTCTCATCGGTAGCAATAAGAGTTCATTACTTAGGGATTTATTGAATATTTATGTGAAGTGGAACAGCTATTTTTCGGGACAGATTTTTCACTTTCTATGGCTGATTAAATCTGGGACTGAAGATTTATATGGATCAGGAATTTTGATAACGTCAACAATTTCGTTTACAAAATTATTCGTAACAGAACCTTCAGGGTTATTTCAAAGTCTAGAATTGGAAAGATTTGCTCCTCTAATGTAGAGATCGGGCTGATTTTAATAAACATATCATTTCTCGTCGTCTCTGTGAACAAGCTCATCTAGTGTTTCTTCTTTTGTTTTCAAGTGGAAGAATCCTCGTTGATCCTTCATTTGTCCTTTATTGGATTTAATCCGCATTTTCATTATTTTCCAATAAGTTTTTTGGCATGATATATCATATAAGATAATTTTATCTTTCTTTTTTAAGTTTTATTTTGCTATCTTTTTTATTCAGTGCCGTTTCAATTTGTTTATGTCGGATTTTCTGCCGGATTTCAAAAGCATTTTTCTTAACAGGTTGCATTTTCGTATCTCAGTTCTGAAGTTACTGGAAAACAAGGGTAGATCATTATTTCTAACCATAACCTACTTTGTTTAGATTCACTCCATTGTGATTTTAAGAAATGTTTTTGTAAATATTTGACATTTTACCAAGATCTTCCGCGGTCAGGAATGCTACCATAGATGGAAAGGTCATGAAAGGTCAAAAAGTACAAAAAACATTAATAAATCTGGGCATGGAAATTAAAGATAATTAAGATTAAAATATAATCCCAAAGGCTCATCAAGTTTCTATGCTCAGATTTTTTCCAGCAACCAAATGAAGTTACTTTTAAAAATTGAAAACAACATTTTTGTAAAAAATCTTAAATTCGTTTGAAAATTTGTTTAATAAATTTAACCGACGGTTAGAATTTGACTTACATTTTCTTAAAATGATATTTGGATCATTTTTAATTTTTCAATTGTTAAGTATAAGCGTGTTTAAGAAACGTTTCTCTTTTCGTGGTGGTCTTGACTGTTCCAAACCAGAAAGAAGTGCATTCCAATCAACTGCATCTATAAAATTGGTATTTGCTGCTTCTCCGCTAAGCACAGCATTTACGAGTAAGAGCAAAGACGGGTCAGCATACCGAGCGTTTAGGAGTAAGAGCAAAGACGGGTTGGCACAGAGCCCAGGGTAAAGTGGCACGTCTTTCTGTGGACTGTGAATTCGTGAGCTAGGACGTTAGAATTCCGGCTCAACATGTCGGTCTAGTACAAAGCAGGGTTCAATCATCATCACTCATCATTTTCTGATACTAGGATATTTATTTTGCATACAAATTAAGTTAGGCGATGAATCTAAATTGGCTTCAGTCAATTCGGGAATTCGGGATCTCGATTTAATTTTTCATTACGAATCAATAAGATTGAATGCAACACAAATACTACAGAAATATTAAAATCATTAATGATTTGATTTAATCTAAAAATTAGGAGTGAGATGACAAGAAAATGACATCTGAAATTGGTGAGTACATTTGTAATATTTAAATCCGATAAGCCTTACTTTCTAAGTAGTCTACCCGTTAAACAACAATAGCTGCTACCATTATACATAAAATGGCAACTACAATTAATTTCTGTTACCATGATAATATTTACAGTTAGATTTTAACCGGGAAAGTCCGTTCCGTGCACCTTAAAATGAAATATTCATTGTTTTGTTTGTTATTAATGTTTAATAATAATGCGATGTAGTAAAACGTATATTACTAGAATCATTTTACACACAACCTCTCATTTTCTAACGTGATTGCTCTTGTTTTAAATGTTATAAAATGTTAGGATGTAAACAGTGAAAATAGAAATGTAAATGTACAAAAAAGGGTATTTTGTTCAAAAGAATGAGTAAGAAGGTGCCAGGCTTTGCCTGCTATACGTACGTTAATGAAGTTCGGATGTCTAAATAAAATCGATAGAATTTTTTATAGTTTGTTAAAAGATAACCTATATTGTGCTGTTCAAAAAATTACATTCAAATTTCTATGTCACGAAACTCGTTTTCATCCAACGGCTTGTGCAAAATTATCCATTAACTGTTGATTATTTATGGAAAAAACTATATTTTTCTTAGAATTTAATAATAAAACAGAAGAATGTAGCTTTTATTTAATATTATCGGAAAATGAAAAAGAACAGTAAGGATCACCGATCTCGTTTTCTCATTAAATCATTAATTCTATAGTACAATCCTAAATAAAATAAAGTCCTGTCGATGTTTAATTCCATACTATTAAAAAAGCTCTTTATCCTAAGTAATTGCGTTAAAATGAATAAGTCATAAAATAAAGAATTACATTATGTTTATTCATTTTTAATTTCGTTTTTCTTCTAAAATTAATATATGCAATTATAGAAAAGGTCAATACCACAAGTTTGCGATCCAAGATGGCGGAAGTCACCCAAACCTCCTTATGGATTATGTACCCGCAGTAGTGTTCAAGATTAAACCTAATGACATTTTTCAAGAAAATCCTCAGGTTTGACTTCTGTATGAATTTCAATTTCTTACCTAGACTTACACCTAGAAATTGACAGTAAGGGCGGGTAAAGACCAAAACTTTACGACAAGAGAGACGCTACTCCAGGTCTTTTGCTTCCTATCAGGAGTTTATTGATAGAGGGTTGCAGCTGACTACAAAGCTATTTAGCCAAGGGTTTCTAAGGGAAAGATTAGAGTCATCACAATTTGGTTGACCATTACGAAATATCTATCAACAGATGACAATGGATATCTTCCGACTGTCATGAATACAAATCCGTTCCTATACCGGTTGTGACTAACATCGATTGTGACTATACACCGGCTTTGACTACTGAGTAACACGATGGGTGCCACTAATGGAGCAGGAGTTGCTTACCCTTCGGGAACATCTGTCCTCAACATGGTTTTTTGTAGGGTTCGTGTTACTCCAGCTTTAGTTTTCAGTGTAGTGTTGCGTGATCTATGTTTGTCTTTCGTTCCATTTTGTTCGCCATGGTCTGGTCTTTCTTCCGACTTAACGATTTCTGTCTGCTCCTTTGGTAACTCATCTCAAAATGTTATGTAGAAAGCAAACTTGTACAGCAATGCATGCACTCATAGCATTATGTTTTCAGAATTATCTAAGAATTGTTGAGCAATTGTCAAACATCAATTTGTGTTTGAGGTTCATTTGAGCTTACCTATATTTAAAGTCTGGTCTGCTTGAATAATTTTCCAATGTTTACAAAATTTTACATTTATTTTGTTCAGTCACTACCAGGTATGATGTATAGAATAAAGATAGTTGATAGGAGTGCATCCATAATTATATTACAAATCTTATGTTTAAATTTGAGATTCAAATTTGGAACAATAAAACTTGGGTAATTTCAGTAAATTTTCCATCATTATGTTTAACACTTAACGCTAAAGCGGGCACATAAACCTTTAACGGATAAATGTGCAGAGGAGAAGTTTAAATACTTGTGTTTACTTGTTTGTGTCAAGTTGATGTGAATGCTGGTGAAAGATGTTTTCTCTCAAATTACATTTGGGATAAAAAAAAGAAACATACAGAACTATTTTTTTTTATCCGTAATTGATCACAGAAATTAAAGGACCATCTCTTCAACCATCCCTTTGGAGCCGAACCCTTGTGTAAACTGAAGTCATTGTGCAAAAACTACAAAAAGCTGTTGTGGAGGTTTTATTGGAATACATTTAACATGTTGGGTGGTACAATCCTACAAAAGCAACAAATGGACGACGGAACCAAAGAGGGACGGATATTTTGACTTTTATTTGTGACCACTGGTGGCGGTTTTAAAAGAATTGAGATATTTCAGTTAAGAATAGGTTGTTTTCTTCTTTGTAAAGAGCATCCTTATATTCTAAGAGAGACCACTTCATATATTATAGAGAAAACTACTTCAAGAGAACGGAACGAAGCAGATCAGACCGTTATTAAATACGACACGTAACTGCTTAACAATTGGCCTTTTTAAATAATGCAAAACAAAATGGCCTTGAATAAAGAAATTTTACTATTCTATGGTTTTAAATGCTTTATATCTAAAGTTAAAAATTTGATGTGTCTTTATATCATACCTGCTATAAAATGGACCTCGTTAATTGGAAGTATATACTATTGTCAGGAAACTAACAAAAATAGTAAGGAGCACATACAGTCTAGAACTACAATTGAAATATCAACCTTCTGCTGTAACATAACATTTTTTCTGAACCAATATCTAAAATTTTACATTGGAATGATAATATCCTCTCTTATTCTCGGATAAAAAATGCTAGAATAAGTTAACCTTCTATATATGCGTATACTATATACATGAACATCTGCAATTTGACATTGATTTTGACTGAGTGGTTTTGCTGTTAGACATTTATTCCTATATTTCTAAGTTAAGTACTTAAAAATTGTGTACACTGCAGTTAACGAGGATAGCTCATATAACTCCCTCGGCAAATCAATCAGTGGATTGCCAATAACTAAATTATATTTTGTTTCTTTGTACCAGAGGGGTAAGCTTAGCAGCTGTGTCCTTCTTACTTATGAGGAATTGCCTTATTACGAAAGTCAAGGTTATAAAAAATTTTCAGTAAAAAAAAAACAAAACACAATATTAACAAATTTAATGAAAAATATGGGAAATGCTACAATCAAGACCTGCATTACATAAAAGTACTTAATGTATAGCCAACAACTTCAGTACTGTTTTCGACGACGGTTTTCGAAATAGAATTTAATGTTTACAAATGTTCGAGATAGATGATGTTAATGATATATCGATATAATGCTAATTTATTGTTCAATCAAGATCACAATTGGTGAACGGTCAAGTCCCAGCAAATAAAGTACGTTTGAATGTTCAAAAACTCCTCTCTGTCTCTCGTGAAAATCTGCGACTTTTATAAAGCTACATTCACAAAATCGTCTACATCCACGTAGATTCATCTTGACTATTCACTTATGTTCATTTGTTAATTGATAAATTATTGCATTTACTTCTGTCTGTAAACCTTACTCCATAGAATGCTTTATGGAAATTTAAAACCTTTATCTTGGAAATATTTTAATAATTTTGTCAAGAAGAACCCAGTGGGTCGTCCAATTAAATATCCAAATAAAAGTACTGGCTTTTTGTTGTATGATTTGGTTTCTAAACGTACATCAACCTAATATCCCCGTTTTCTACGATAATTGATATTTTGACTAATTAAACACTAATGGCACAATATTTCTTGATACCTATTTCGAAAGCTTAAGTTAATAATCCAAAGAGAATTCATTGTATAATTGATAGCCTTGGTGATAAATCGAGCTACTTAAATAATTTAATGACATAATAAGCGAAGGGAAATTATTTTAATCGCTGCTGAAAAGACAAAATATATAAAATCCGATTTACAATTATTTATTTCACGTCATATTTGTCTAATGAGCTTAGTTATAAACATATGCTTTGTCTATGGACTTATGTATTCCATATCTACCTTCAATCAATCAGTTAAATATTTGTTTGCATGAAAGTCATGTTGCAGACAACATATACATATATATGCTTTGGGCACAAAAAGATTTGATTATTTATATTACATGCATATTAAAAATCAACTTTCGACGAGAAGACCACGCAATAAGTATTTACACAATAACAGTAGGGGCCTTTTAGTGGAGTTGTTTAGGTAGTTGATTTGAACTAACCTGATCAATGTGACCTTATAATAATAAGGCTTCAGTTGGTACCATACAAAAACTTGTTGCGTTTATATCGCATCGCTCGTCATAAGGTTTGTCATTTATCAGCCCAAGGTCGGTAGTTCTTACCGGGTACTCGGCTTCCTCTATCAGTAAAACTGACTGCCGCGATAAAACTAATATCAACATATTGTTGAAAGTGGGTTGAACCCCAAATCCAAAAAAAAAAAAACAAACACAATAAATCATTTCAACTGACTTTGTGAATGCGTTTCTTAACAAGAAATCTGAACAAATATTCGATTAGAGTCAATTCATTCACAAAATTCCTCTACGGCATTCATCTTGAATTTCAGTTAGCCATGAACATTTATTTGTCGTAGATCAAAATAGCAACTTCGGCTCATTCTCACAATTTACCATTCAATTGCATTAAATTAATTTCTCGAATAGTATCTTGTACATGAAACAAAATTTATACCATCGCTGGACTCCGATCTACAATATAGTGTTCATAATTTGGAAAGGATGTGTTCCTAAACTACCTTTAATATCCATGTGTTCTAAGCGTTCTTATTCTTTCCTAATACAAAATTATCAATGTTGAATTAAAACCTTTTTTGACTTCTTCATACCCTGTTTTTCAAAGTCAAGTTCATTTTTTTTTCTAAAAAAACCCTCTGCAGCTATAAAAAGAGCTTACTAGTATTGTGTTTTCAAATTAAATTTTATGTGTTGTATAAGAATGCCCCTTCATCTCATCTCGACATCTTATTCCTGATTTTAAAAGATCTTAATTTTACGGCGCGGGCACATATGGAGTATCACCAGCGCATCTATTGCAAACACTTCTTCAAGTAATGCTTCCTCTTATTTTTACTGTATGTGTATATTTCTATAAATCTTTTACATTTTTTTCAAAAGTATTAAAATAAGAGGAGAAAATCACATCCTGCAATGCACAGGGATGACTTGATACATTAAATATTATTGAAATAGAATGGTTTATTCTAAAAAATAAGCATGAATTTAAAAGAAACACATGAAAAGAACTAATTTATATTAAAGTCGTTGTTTGTGAATTTTGAAAAGAATAAAAATAGTTAATAATAACATGTAGCATTCCTATGCCAAATTTCTGGATAACTATGAGATGACCTTAGAGATTGACTGTCATTACCTACGTTTGAAGCATGCGGAATAGCAAATTACAATGTAAAACACCAATTTGTTTTGCTACAGTTTGTATTAAACATTCGAATTATAGCATGCACCTTTTGCTATATCTGGTAATTTTGGTATTTAAAACCACTGGGTCTATGCTTCTGCTGGTGGAACAATGGTCCCCAATGGTATTTACGAGCCCACTTGTCAGACTTGTTTGACGTCAAATTTATCAAACAATGTTTTACAGAAATTTGCTGCATTTGCAAAAAAGTCTAAAACACTGAAAATACGGAAAGGCCTCGAAAAGAAGTGCACAAAGAAGTTTCCTGCCGTTGGATTTGGGTTACCATTTCGATTTGTTTGGATTTGAGTGATCCTTTTGCTATATTTGTATCTTTGACTTCCTTTGTTTTGGTTCTAATGCTACTAATGAGAGCTTATTCTTTGAAATGTACATATAGCATACCTGAATTTTCCTTTTTTATTTAACATTGATAATTTCGTATTTTTATATTTACTTATGAATGTTAAAATAAAGGTTTGTCCTGCAAAGGTCATGCTAGTAGTTTTACAATTATTTTGTCGTCGAAACTTTTCGAGCGCTGCTTGAGATCCTTTGGAAATGGCATTTTGTATTCATAATGAAATTTGTTTTAATTTTTACATTTGTACTATCATAACTACCTTATAAATGTCCATACATCATTAGCAGTATTGCATTGTTTCTATATGACCTATGTAAGGCTGTTTTATAATGACATGAAATCGTGTGGTATGCAAATTTTTATGTCAATGTGATGGACGTTGTATAAAATTTATATTAAAATTAATGGATGCAAATATATATATCACATACCATATGCACGTTAAATACATCATGTACTAGACTCTTTCTCTAAGGGAGCAACCATTTGATTTTTATAGAGAACTAGGATTAAATTTGAAATAAAAAGGCAGTACTGAATCGGTTGAAAAACAAAACAAGATACTTTTTGTAAATGCTGTAATGTTAGAAAATGCTGATTTTAACACAGAAATATATAAGAGCATGCATTTGTAAATAACCAATAATTGTTTGTATATTAGTTGTGTTCTAAAATATTGTCTATAAATTAAAAAAACACATATACCATCTTCTGCACTTCTTTAAAAAGACCTTTTGAAATACAATATTTTTGGCACCCGACCAGATCTCTCGAAGGAACAATTCTCGTCACCGTATATTTTAAGATTTTAAAACATCATTGAATGACTTAATGGGGTAGAGCCATGAACATGGTATTTTGGCCCTCCAAATAAGCAAAAACATTTTGCACCATAAAATATGGATATCCAGCTCATAATAACACGAAACATTCGAATTCTTTGTTCCAATATTTTTTTAATCAACAACAATAATAAGGTTAAATATGACCATGCAAATCAAGGAAGGTCATGGTAAATCGACAAAAAACGGGTATTTTTCCGTTTCTACATAAAAATTTATACCCTTCCCACGCAAGGGCAGTATGGAAATTTCAATATTATTTTTGTAAGTAGTTTTCTACATACAAGTGAAATTTTAATTCTTCCCTTGCATGGGAACATAGCAACCAACGTCATATGAAAACAATTGGTTTTTGCAGTCCGGTGTTTGTACAGTGTTACCTCCCTTGGCGGAAGAAGAAATTTTCAAAATCACACTCTGATCTTAACCGAATGGAGCATTTATTGAAAGAAACTAAATTGAATTTTTTTTAAATATTTAGAATATCAAAAATATATTAAGATGTAATGTCGTTCATGACAATTTTGACAACATATATCTTTAATTGACCTTTTGTTGAAGTACATCAAAGCAATATATATATCAATTTCTGCACTACCTTATTTTAAACCATTGTTCCGTCCGACTGAGAGCATTAATTTGCTGTGTAGGACGTAAATAACTTTCAACCCCCCTTTAAATCATATCAAAATAAATACATATATCATAATGAAACCGCATGGTAAAATATATTTTAACATCTTTAAATTTTTCATACAAATTAAATAAATAACTATATTCGTTAGGACCGTCCGAATGAGAGCATTTATTTGCTGTGTAGGGTGTCAATAAATTTCATCCTCCATTTTAAACCTAACATTCGGTCCGACAGAAAGCTTTAATTTGCTGCGTAGGACTTTCAACCTTCCCCCATCTTGTACCTATATAGTAATTCAAAATGCTAGTTTTAATAAATAGATTGAAGGTGTCTGATACACATGGCGGACAAAAATATCATATCTATGATAGAAGATTTATGGTGATGTTATTCATTTATTAATAGGGAGTTCCCTCTATATCTAGTGACACGAAATATGGTAGACATTTCATCTTGTAGTTCTCAATACCATAGAGGTATTTGTATTTACCTGAAGTAGCTGTTGTTGTGCATAGCTTTAATATATTTTTAATTGCTTATCGGCATATTCTCTGACGTAAAAGACAAATATAAAAGATATACTTACTGGACCTGTGAGGAAATGATTGATGCTGTTTATTTCCT
>JAULBM010347574.1:0-12285 GCA_032357055.1 Geukensia granosissima | reverse complement strand
CAGCTGTAAAAGAAAAATTATTAAAAATTAATACCAATAAATTGTCCAGAAAGATTAATATTTGCACCATGAAAAATAATATTTGCCTACTAATTATCAATTATTCTATGTTTGAGCAATATATTGAATAATAGAAAAAAAAGGTAGATAATAATATAAATCACATTTTGATTGTAATTTGTTTGGGAATTAATAGTCATCAAATGCCTTCGTAGGTAAAATTCAATTAGAATAAACTAATTGCTCTGCTTGTTTATGATACATGTATTATATATGTCTCTGCTGTGGCGATGATTGCTGTGATGTCCAAGGTCACAAGACTTCGTTTTTGGTGGGCAAAAATCTCTAAATCATAGCTAATAAGTGTTTTAAAATTATTCGTAATTCCTTCGAATTTACAATTACAGGTATCTGGATCCTGATTTCTTTTTTGATGAATGAGGTGTGATGTTTACTCCAATTTCTAGATATTTGTAATTTTGCTAAAATGAGAGTCGAAACAAGTTCAATATACATCTATTTTTTGTAGAAAAATTAAGACAATAAGGAATTTTTTTTTTTATTTTTGATTTTTACCTATTTAAGCTTCCAAACATTACCCTAGAGAAAGCTCACCAAACAAGAAATCCTTGAAAATTATGGGTCAATTTTGTCTTCGTTTAGAATATTAACTAAAAAGGAAGAATTCGATCTTCACTTTACTGGATTCCAAAGCTTCACAAGTGTCCTTACAAGCAACGTTACATTGCAGGGTCTTCCAATTGCTGTACAAACCTCTTTCCAAGTTACTGACAATTAAGCAGTAAAAACGGACTCCAGAGTAACTTTGAAACATGCCGTTCTAGAAGTGGCGTGAATCAAATGTGGATTCCAAAAATTCCAAAGATCTGTTAGAATGCCTCAAAGAGCCTTAGTTAACCCTGTTTTATTAAAACAAAGATGGCAAACGCAGATACAAATATTTGGTTCTAAACAGGGACAAACCTTATTTTGTTATAAACCACTCTGATTCTAACAAAAAGTACTCGGAAGATGACATTTGCGGAATGCGAGATTTCTTAATTGACAACATTTTTGTAATGTTCGGCTGACTATGTTTCAACAGACTGTCGGCATTCCAACGGGGACCAACCGTGCACCCCTTCAACCGATTTATTCCTTTATTCGTATGAAGCCGTCTAGAACTTACAGTAAGGTGTAAGTTTTTACTCCGTTTTTAAGGCCTCGCTGTGACTTTGAGATGAAGAACAGCAATCAAAGCGCTGTTCCTTTGCTTGGAATTTACTTGTACATATGATTTTTTTGTCATGAATATATCCGCCTTTTTTCTGTTTCATACAAAGCCTTCTACAGAGAAACGAGAAAAAGTTGGCTCAATCTTTTGGTTTCACGTTCTGCTATAATTGATTGATTGATTGATTGGTGTTTTACGCCACGTAGGCAGTATTTCAGACATATCGTGGCGAGAACATGCATAATATTTACTAAAATGAAATCAGAATAAGATATACAGTACTAAAACGGTCAATTTGGTTTATTTACAAATAAAAAAATAGTCAAAAAAGTTACAATTAAAATATAAAACATCAATATCACAGACAGAGCAAACAAAAGTTTTGTTCAAATAAAGTACCACAGATGGACGTTCTGCTATAAAGATGATGTCCTTTCACTGAATAACTCCAAATATTGGTGACTGCTTAAATTAAAACAAAATCTGAAATAAAAAAACACTTACTATTTTTCTCAAGTTTGGCTACACAATTTTAATAAATTTGCTCATCTTGGTGACCACATCTATACCATTGAACTTGAAATCAAAGATACTACAGAAACAGAAAGGTCTGCATCTCACCTAGACTTACACCTTGAAAATGACAGTAAGGGCGGGTCAAGAACAAAACTTTACGACAAGAGAGATGATTGATTTTCTGATTGTAAACCTTCCATTCATGTCTAGCAACATTCCAGCCGCACCTGCATACGGAGTGTATATCTCTCAATGCATACGCTACTCCAGGGCTTGTGCTTCCTATCAGGATTTTATTGATAGATGGTTGCAGCTGACTAGAAAGCTCCTGAGCCAAGGGTTTCTCAGGGAAAGATGAGAGTCATCACTCCGGAAGTTTTTCGGTCGCCATCATGATTTGGTTGACCGGTATGAAATATCTACTTTCGACTGTCATGAATATAAATCCGTTCCTATACCGGTTGTGAATAACATCGGTTGTGACTTGACAACGGCTTTGACTAATGAGTAACATGACGGGTGCCACAAGTGGAGCAGGAGTTGCTTACCCTTCCGACGCACCTGAACTCACCCTGGTTTTTTATAGGGTTCGTGTTACACCTTTAGTTTGTAGTGTAGTGTTGTGTATTATGTGACCCATTATTGCAAGATGCATATAATTAACCTCATGTTTTAGAAATAGGTTAAATTATGGTTTCTCACAAAACTAATTCCAAAATACAAATAATTGTGTTTTTTAAGATACAATGACACCACATTTAAGGCATAAAATTGTAATTTTTCAAAACTTACATTATTTGTCAAGTTGTCTTATGTTTTTAATGTATGACAAAGTAGATCAAAGTGATATTAAAACTGATTCTTAGAAATGCGACAAAGGAGACGACTTCAACTTTCCTATTGTAAACCTCCCATATTTTTGTGACAACATTCCTGCTTCCCCTACCTACAGAATGTGTATGTGTCGCATTGCATTCGACATTCTTTCCTGTCCATGTATGTCGATTTTCTTAGGAGAGCATTTGCTTTTGTCGCATAAATTACTACAATAAGTTTACATTCAATCAAGGTTGAATTCTTCCCTCATTTAATTCTATGGTCGCCATCATAAATTAGTTGACCTTTATAGTGTAAGTGCATCTCAACTAGTTTTGGACCTGTTACCAGTAATTCAATGTCAGTTGACCTCTTCTCGGATTGACGTTAACCTGGATTAGAGTTATTGGATTCCACGACGGGTGTTGCGCGTAAGACGTGAGATGCTAACGCTTCCGGAGCACATGACTCATGTTTTGTACAGGAGTTCGTTGATTGAAAGGCTTTGTTCTTTTTGTTTTCGTTTTATCTTTTGGTTTGTGTCGAATTTGTCTTTTCGTTCTGGACTATGTACTTTTGGTCTCCCACTTGGGTAATCTTACACAGGACTCAGATCTTTATTAAACTAACCAGCTGACAATACATTGTGTTATCGCAATTATTACATTTTAGGGAAAAGTTTGCTTTATTTCACTTTTTACAGAAATAAGATTATTGTTATAATAACAATTATGTTGGTTTTTTTACTGGCATGATTGTCCTAGTCATTGTTTTATTATTGTCGCTGATGGTGAATAAAAATTTTTCAATGTTTTATTGAATAGTCAACTTTAACATTAATTTTTGCAGAAAGACCTTAAAATTACTAAAATAAACCCTTATCTTTAATGATTTTGCCCTTAAACATGTTGAAATGGCATTTATTTTTTAATGTGAAATCTTAATAATTACAATCTTTATTTTCCGTAAGTTATTGGGTTATGAAAAAAAATAAACGTAAATTCACTCCCGGGCATACTTTTCACGGTTGATTAGTAAAGATTAAAGGATGAATGTAGGTTTTTATTTCAATTAAACAGCTGAAAAATAGAGGGTATGTCTAAAAATCGCGAGTGACGCAATTTACAAACCGACAAATAACAGAAAATGTTCGTATTTTGTTGTATTGATGTACCTTTCTTCACTACATCTGAACTGGTCCAAATCACACAATTGATAACAAACCCACGTGTTTAAACAACACGCGCAGATAAACTTCATTTCAATGCTTTTATATAGAACGATAGAAAATATCTTGTGAAAACTTTAATTTATGTATTAAATTTGTGATATTTGATTATTATGTTTCGACGAACATCTGCCAGGTAAGTGTGATTTAATCATGTTTATGTCTTACATGTATAAGGAAGCGTAGATAATTCGTTTTAGCCATACGGAACCTTCTACATTTGTGAAATTTAAAACTCCAAATGCTTTTTTTCTTTGGTCCCGCCACGGCTTTATCAGTACTTTAAATTTAATATTAAAATGTTTCCATTTTCATCTGTTGAATACATATACATGCATTGACGTTTATCAATTTTCCTTTGATGGGCCTGTTTAAATTGCGGGGACACACTCATTATAGCGACAGTAAGTTAAGTTTAAAGGCAGAATTATTACCTGCCAAAGGTAATAATTAACCGATAAATGTGAATTAATAACCCGAGAGGAGTATTTAATTCGGATTAGGTTTTATTTCAACAAAAGATTCTATTGAAATATAGAATTGACCACTAGGAATTGTGAAAATAAAATACCTTGCATAACAAAAGAAATTTTATGTATCGGTTTGTAAAGTTCATAATAGGACTTAAGATTGTTTTGGTGAAAAGCGCTGGTAATTCATTATTACCCAACGATTGAACCTTTTATGTTTCTATGACGTCACTGCGTTAACGGTAGCATCACAACGTGTAAAACTGAAAATAATACGTTCGAAAATGCGTTAAATTTTCACGAATCTGCATATTAAGTACATACTTACCTACGGACGCAATTATTCTACGTTGGATCTTTTCGTCGGGATCCTCGGTGTTTTACATTTAAAGAGGTCATTCTTATCATATTTCTTTTGTTGCTTGCCCTTATGGTGGCTAAATGCCTTTTCTTTGAGAAGAAATGTCGAAAATAACAGTAAATACACACATTCCAAATACCACGTGTAAAGGAAAGTACAATCGCACAGTTGAACAACAACGTCTGTTTCTTCGACCAATTATGCTTCACGTTGTCTAATATCAAAATTATTTCAAGCGGCAATTGACATAATACAACCACAGAAAATAGCACAATAAGTAGCTTTATAACAAAAAAGTAAGTCACAATTCTCTCTTTTAAAACGGTAAAATACTTCCGAATGAGTATCAAAAATATAATAAGCACTGAAAAACATGGTACTATAAACAGTGCCACTATATCGATAGATAAAAATTGTTTATGTAAATAACCAAACCTAGGTTTCAAAACACAACGGCTCAAAGTGGTCATGTCAAAGAAACCGATCTCTGAATGTCGTTTAGTACTTTCTGTTGTAAAGAAAACTACACACCAAATATTGAAAGAAGGTGCAAAAAACCACAAAAGACTTGTACAAAACATGCATCTAGCAACTGTTATAATTTCCTTTGTTGGACATAAAATCCGCATAGCTTTTTCAATTGCCATGAATAGGATGGTATACTGGACAACCGTTTTAGATATATAGGATCCTAAGGTAAATAATTTGCACATATATATGGATAATTCTCCTTTATATGCTACAGACAATATGTGTGCCGGGATAGACATTGTAGCATTTAATAAATCTGCAATGGCTATTGAAAACACAAAAACATTAGTTGATCGGCCTAAAAGTTTCCCTCTCTGGATTAATGCAATAACATATCCATTGCCTATTATCAGTAGAATACTGGTGATGGTTTCGATGATCATTAATGCATTTGCAGATATATGGTCCGGAATTCCAGTAGATGAATTTGTAAACGAAGAATTGTTGATTGTACTTCTGTTCATCTCCTTGTGTTAATATCATGTGATGCTTTAAAAGAAGTAACATAGAGAGAATAACGATTTTATTTCATTAGCGGTAAAGACTAATTTATAATCCAAACGATTTCTTTTGTTGGTTTTGATGGAATATTTTGCTGCTGTCACGCCGTGCTATCATCAAGTGAAAATGTCCAAAATTATGTATAATCATTTCAAATAATGACAAAGCACTGAAATTAAGTACTCTGTCGTCACGTTTCGTCAGTAAAAAAATGCTCAAGTGTAAATATCCCCAATTACAGAATATTACCACCAATAATGAAGTACAAATCGGCAATTTAAAACAAACGTAAATCAAGTGGACTTCACAGTACTTTATCGGGAACACTCACCACTAGGATCTCCAATACTTTAATTGATTTCCTCAACAACAAACCCAAAGTATTGCCTTATTCTGTCAGAATATTGAATTATGTTTTTTAGTAAAACATTATGTTTCTAAGTGTATTTTTCTAAGCTAATGTCTACTTTCCATTAAAATATAACAAGCTGAGAAGAAAAGTAATAAAATTTCCTGTTTTGAACAAAAAAATGTTAAAATTTAGCAAATGTACATTTGCTCTTAAATCCTACGCAGATGTAGCTAATTAAATTTACTTGTTTTATTGTAAATAAGGTCTGGCTTCAAACTTGCATGCATGGTACTAATAGTATTGAAATTTAGTTTGTCAAAATTTTGGTATATCTATTGAATTTTATTGATTCACTTATTTAAATACAACTTACTTCGATATTAGGATAGTAGAATTTCTGCCTGCTCTTCCTGATAGTGGTTAAAAATTTGAATTTAAAATCTTTGAGAGCTTGCTGGAGCGTTTGGCAATAAAATGATGCTTGTAAGGACACTTATGTAATTTTGGTATCTAATACATAGCGGGGATCATAGTTATCAACTTCAAATTCAAAAGAAAGAAAAAACTGACGTATGACAACTTTCTCCTTTTTAAGATGTCATAGCTGTCTAAATTGAATTGTCATGTGTACTCTCAATTTCTAACGCAGAAATTAAACAATCTTTGTAATGATTTTGCAAAAATGATATTATTTAAATAATTATTTATTTGCTGGTACGACAACACAGATTTCCTGCAGCATTTGGATTTTTAATAGATGTTGCTTTTGGACTTTTGGTGTTGCAATATTTGCTTATTCTAATTTGGGTTAGTGACAGCTTTCACCATTGTGATAGAGTATCAACGCCCTACTTCTCTGTCCGTTTTCTTGCACATTCCTCCAAAAATTTATTGATAGCGTAAAGTAGAATTTGCAATTGATAGACTGTGGCTCACTAAATTAAGATCCTTTAGAAAGGATGTTTTAGAGATTCGTTAGCAACTACACGTATTCCTATGAAGTGGTGTTTATTTTATAGATTGAAAAAAGTGTAAACAAGTTGCAATAATATTTTTTAGCAATCACGATGTATTTTAAGTTGCGCAGGTTCATGAGTCTACGTTAGAGCCATTAAGACGCTTTTTTCAAACTGTTAAATTCAACTAAGCAAAAAATACAAACTACAGAGAGACATGTGTTGAGTTTTAAAATGTTGGCTTCTCCTAGGTTTTGATGAAACATATTTTCACAAGGTATCCAAAAAGTTCAATATTTAATGACCTGTAACTGGACTTATTGTTAACATATTAATAAAAAGTCAGAGATATTGAATATTTTGTTAGATTGTAGCATAATCAAGGTAAAGTAGTATATATGTTCTTTTCGAATTTATATTTTTTCACTAAATACAGAGTCAAACACCACCATAATTGTAGTTGAAAAAAAATCAATTCCAATATTCAACACTCGTGTATGAAATGTAGGACTTGGCTTTTATCTTGAACTGACTGAACCATAAATTGTAAACTTAATTTATAAGCCATGATTTAATATGGGATTTGCCATATAGCTGGCTTAAAAGAGAGATACGTTTGTAACTTAATTTACGGTATATTGTCTTTAATCTAACCAAGCACGTAGACCTTTATAGTTAAAGACCATCTTTGTACAAAATTAAAATTTAATAACTATAAAATAAAAATTATAGTTTATGAAGCTCAGACATCAAAATACCGAGCAATTTTGTAGTTATTATGTAGACAAATCATCTTGGTTCTGAGGCTATTTTTAAAGGATATTTGTAAAATGCTATGATTTTCAAGACAAAGTCGAAAAAAGATCTGCAGTAATATATAATTTGCCAAAGAATCGTGATATTCTTCACGCATTTGAATTTGAGTTTTAAAAATCTGTAGTGTTTTCTTGAAATAATTTGACAATAATTAACATGATGAGACAATTAAAGAGGAGTCGGATAACATTTAGTTCAATTACATGCACCAAATATTTCTTTACCGGTTAAAGACTAAAAATTACACATTAATCAAGGATTTTATTTTAAAACAGATAGATGAAAGTCGTTACAGATATTTCTTGAATAAAACATTAATAAAAAAGACGAAATAGTAGAAAATATCTCACACCATCGATATTTCACGTTGCAACAAGTTGTCACATTTAAAATTAGTAACTGAAACCATATTAAAGAGTCTAATTGAAAATAAGGTAAACCCCCTTAAAACACAGCATAGGAAGTCTGCGATCCGAACAACGCAATTTCCAAAGAAAAAAATCGAAATAGAAATCCAAATTCAACGTTTGAGACCACAATTCGCTTTGGAAATATAACAAATGCAGAAAATGTAAATCATTATTTGATCAGTTTTTATGTGGTACAAATATTACAACTGGGCTGGTGAATACCATTTTCAGCAGAGGCATCGACCAAAAAGTTTCAAAATATAAGTTTACCAATGTTGAATCTATATGTACATTTCAAGAGGTAACCTCTCATCAGTAGCAAAAAAACAAAGGACGTCCGTGATACATAGTAAAAGAAGACTTAAAATTAAAATAAATATCAAAATATGAAGCAAAATCCAGCTGTAATTTTAATTTTTTTTCACACGTATACTCTTATTAGGGAGACAATTGAAATAAGTTGCAATTATGTTAACAGCATGAAAACCTTTAATAGGGTTGTTGTGAATTGTGCGTTTATATATTTCACATGAATAATTTTTGGTGTAAAAGCTGTTTTGTGTAAAAGAATTTCCGAGCTAAATCCCTCCTTGTTCATTTCACAAAACAGCTTCAAAATACAATAAACCAATGTTGAAAAAAATATGGATAAAATTGGTTTGCTATATGTACATTTCAAGGGGTAACCTCTCATAAGAAGCATTAGAACCAAACCAAGTCCAAGATCCAAACATATCAAAAGAAGCATTTAAATCTAAACAAATCGATATGGGAAGCAGAATCCGACGGTGGGGACAACTTCTAACTGCAATATTTTAAGAGGCCTTTCCATATTTTGAGTGTTTTAGAATTTTAACAAACCGAACAAATAACGAAGCAGTGTAAAAATGAAAAAAATATACTTATTGAATAGTTATCAGACACTTCTGCTTATTGTTTTCCTTTTTTATAATCAAATGCTCAGATTGTCACATCAAAAACCCAATCTGAAACAAAAGCGGGAGGTTGCTAAAATACCGTGTTCTCTAAAGATCGAATGTTATTTGTAGAAAATCTGTTCATGTAAACATATGTCTTAGTGTTGTGAGTAATCAAGCCGTCAAACAAAATATGCCAGAAAAATAAGATTTGTTGCTTTTTTTATTAGGAGAAAATGAAAGAAGGTTAACGGATGCTATTAGCAGAGACATTACTAGATTTTATTTGTATTCAATTTTGATTTACATAAAAGATATGGAGTTGTTACGACGAACTGTGTGCTACGATCTCAGAGTACATTATTATTTTTTTTATTTTTTTCCTTTGAAAGGACGTACTGGTTCTACAATTGTTAAGTTTAGTACTAAGAATATAAAAAGGTATATTCGCGTGATCATTTATTATTTTAAATTGGTTTTAACCCCTCTTGACTGAAGAGATAGTGACACAATATTCGGTTTTGAAGCTAGTAAGTTAGATATATTTATCAATAACAATAAAACATCAGCAATATCAAGTTGGAGTTCTCACTTAAAGCACGAGTCATATTAAGGCCAAGCAAAAAATTATTAAAATAAAACTGAAACTTGATGATTGACTTGCGTAAGTTGTTGTGACAGCCTAAGCTTAATTGGTTACAACTTTTGTTAGATAAATGAGATTTATAATCCATGTCATTTATGACTATTGAATGAGCCTCCTTGGTAAGTATTTAAAGGTTATGTCAAAAAGGCATTCGCAACTTTGAGTTGAAAAAACAGAATACCAATAATCAAAATATATAGGTGCACTTACAAACGGAGAAAGGCAGGGTTGAAAGATTTACAATAACAATCAAATGGTTTCTACCTAACAGATGGATGATCATTAAGCATTTCATGTAATCTCTTAAAAAGGGGCGATATCGATTCTCAACAAATGACTCCTTCAAAAACTAACATTTAAACCCAATGTCCTATCAAATAAACAGGATGAAATTGCAAGAAACGTCCAGAATGTCATATGATTACGGATGTTGTTGATAGTGACATTCTATCGAAGATTTGTACATATACCAAACAATGTCAGACGTAGTGGTTTTAAAGGTAGTCCTACAATCATATTTATTTGGAAAAATCTGTTTTGATAGTCGAAAATAAACACAAAACAACCTAACAGGTACAAAAAAAAACGAAACCAAAAATTAAAAAACGAAATGTTGACCAAGTCAAGACGATGACTTAAAGAAGATTAACAATGGTCGAGTTTTGGTAATCCAGTAAATTTGACAATAATATCTAAATCGTTCCTCTATAAACAAATTCCGCGCAAAGATGATTAGGCAAGTATTAAAAGGGTCACTTGTTTACTATTTGGTCCTGTACCATATGCAAATTCAACAAATACAATTTTGACAAAGATTCACCATACAAGCAGTTCACATTTCACAAGAATGTTGAACTAAACTCCCAAATATACCCTTTTTTAACTAAGCTTACGTGTTGCATTTTTCAGATGGTGTATAAAATGGTTGCTCAAATAACAGACAAATTCGAAGATGCCAAAGGGGCAGATTAAAATCGTTAAATCCGAAGATAGTCAAATCCGTCAATCCATGATCACGGACCTGGACTTGTAAAAGATGACAAAAATGATGTAAATTGCAAAAGGTTCCTTTATTAAACCAATTGGTGCAAGGAATTCACCATACGACGACGGGCAGACGCAGATTTCACAGCCATTATAGGTTATATTCAGGATTTTTTTACACTCAACTTTTCAGAAATGACATTTATTTTGAATTATGTGTGTTGAAATAGCGCTAAATTAATATGTTTCATAAATTCAAAAATAATTTTCATTAAAGTCAAAAATATAAATGCTCTTGCGTCCGCTTTTTTCTAACAGAAAACATCTGCGTGTTGAAAAGGATGTCCTCAGGGATAAGATTAAGTTTTTATGTTGCTCGCAAAGCATCATTATTCAATTACTATGAAAAATGACTTCAGGCGAGTAATCAAATTCATATTTGCCGATATCTGGATAAATAATCCCTAAAAGACATATTAATCGTGTTTCAAGACGTCCCTGGGTTTCTCTCAAATCATGTAAATTCTTTATTGATGGTATTACGCTGCAGATGAAAAAGTGTGGTTTTTGTATCCAAAATGTTATTTGCGTTTATCAAATACAAATAATGTTGACTTTGTACAATGCTACATTTTATTTGTGAATAATGAGAACACACATTCCTGCAAACTGCCAATAATTTGCAATTTGACAGTTTATTAACTAACTTCTTTTCATTTGTTGACGGTTTGTTCGGTGTTGATGAAGGCTTGATTAAATTTAATCTGTACATTTCTTGGATTGTATTTTCAGTCTGGTGCATATGGAATGAATGAAAAAAGATTAATAAAGCACATGTCTGTAACGAAGATAGTGGCTCCTTCAGTGAGTTATGTCGTATTGATTGATAACATATCAGTCAGCTGTCAAAATAAGACATTTTTTAATTGCATAAGCTAACAAAAATCTTTTTTCACAGATCTTCAGAGTGAATTGTTTTTGACGTTTGTCACAAATTTCAACAGGTTTTAGCCGAGTTGTAACGGAGTAAAAGTCGGCTATTGGTTTTATGATGGCGGGCGGCATCAACCTTCACTTATAACACCTACAATTTATCTACAATTCCAACGATAATCTGAGATATTCTTACATAGTAAGTCGATCAAAAATTATTTTTAGGGAAAATCCTCCTGAGGTTAAGCTCACATTGACCAAAACAAAAGCTAGTTCATTTTAAAATTGAGGTTTCTTGGTGGTAACTCCTACTGTTTACATACTCTGGGATATTGTTACATAATATATGCTCGATGCTTCTATTGATTGTAATGTGAATGACTAAAACAACTCGTATGACAGTTTACTTTGGATTAAACTTAAATTTTATTATACTGTTACAAGAGAGATGACTTTGATTTTCCGATTGTAAACTTTCCGTTCATGTCTAACAAGCTACTGAGCCAAGGGCTTCTCAGGGAAAGATTAGAGTCATGACTTGGTTGACCGGTACGAAATATCCATTTCACAGATGACAATGGATATCTTCCGACTGTCATGAATACAAATCCGTT